>NIVC01000592.1:267500-521212 GCA_002269645.1 Macrostomum lignano
ATCCATAACACACTGGGGAGAATTCATACCCTCCATAACACACTGAGGAGAATTTATACCCTCCATAACACACTGGGGAAAATTCATACCCTCCATAACATACTAAGGAGAATTCATACCCTCCGTGATTACCTGAGAAGTGAGGTTATCCACTGTATCCACTGCCTTAGTAGATAAGGGCATAACCACCTAGAGAATCCAGACCTTTTGTGAGGAAGTTCTTACACGCGGGCAAGCATCAGGTACAAGACAATGACGAAATGAATAACCAAGAGGACCAAGCGGCACGAATATATTAAGGCAAACACGTCACAAAAGAAGTCAGGGCAGAAGCATGAAAAAATAAAATATTGGCATAAAGCACCAGCAGGAGCAGCTGAAGGAGAAAGACGGACGGTTGTAAAGCGGACCAAACTAATCTCCCTCCTCTGCTCTCCCTACGGTCCACTTCCCGGGTCCAGCAATTTTCCCTCAATTCGCTCCAAGCCGCACACAGACCGAGAGAAAAATGGGAAAACGGGGGAGTGAAAGCCAAGGAGAGAAAACGAGCCACCCCTCGTGCGGTAGGGAGGATTTGTCCGCTGTAAAATGGGATTTTAAAATCTGTTCACTGTGCCATTTTTGTCCCAACTTCAGTTTCTTATTTTCCTATTGTAGCTTAGCTTTAAAATTTGTATATACGAATACGCCTGCAAAGTGAATTACGCAACATATCGGAAAAAAATAACATTGCAGTTTTCAGTCTACTAAAGCAAAGTCATTGAGATTTTAAGTCATTCAGAAGCTAGAATAGATCAGGCTTAGCTAATCTAGAGACTAGAATAGAGCAGGCTTAGCTAATCTAGAGGCTAGAATAAATCAGTCAGCTAATCTAGAGACTAGAATAGAAGATCAGCCTTAGCTAATCTAGAGGCTAGAATAAATCAGTCTTAGCTAATCTAGAGACTAGAATAGAAGATCAGCCTTAGCTAATCTAGAGACTAGAATAAATCAGTCTTAGCTAATCTAGAGGCTAGAATAAATCAGTCTTAGCTAATCTAGAGACTAGAATAAATCAGTCTTAGCTAATCTAGAGACTAGAATAAATCAGTCTTAGCTAATCTAGAGACTAGAATAAATCAGTCTTAGCTAATCTAGAGGCTAGAATAAATCAGTCTTAGCTAATCTAGAGACTAGAATAGAAGATCAGCCTTAGCTAATCTAGAGTCTAGAATAAATCAGTCTTAGCTAATCTAGAGACTAGAATAGAAGATCAGCCTTAGCTAATCTAGAGACTAGAATAAATCAGTCTTAGCTAATCTAGAGGCTAGAATAAATCAGTCTTAGCTAATCTAGAGACTAGAATAAATCAGTCTTAGCTAATCTAGAGACTAGAATAAATCAGTCTTAGCTAATCTAGAGGCTAGAATAAATCAGTCTTAGCTAATCTAGAGACTAGAATAGAAGATCAGCCTTAGCTAATCTAGAGACTAGAATAAATCAGTCTTAGCTAATCTAGATGCTAGAATAGATAAATCAGGCTTAGCTTATCTAGATGCTAGAATAGATAAATCAGGCTTAGCTTATCTAGAGGCTAGAATAGATAAATCAGGCTTAGCTTATCTAGAGGCTAGAATAGATAAATCAGGCTTAGCTTATCTAGAGGCTAGAATAGATAAATCAGGCTTAGCTTATCTAAAGGCTAGAATAGATAAATCAGGCTTAGCTAATCTAGATGCTAGAATAGATAAATCAGGCTTAGCTTATCTAAGAGGCTAGAATAGATAAATCAGACTTAGCTAATCTAGATGCTAGAATAGATAAATCAGGCTTAGCTTATCTAGAGGCTAGAATAGATAAATCAGGCTTAGCTTATCTAAAGGCTAGAATAGATAAATCAGGCTTAGCTTATCTAGAGGCTAGAATAGATAAATCAGGCTTAGCTTATCTAGAGGCTAGAATAGATAAATCAGGCTTAGCTTATCTAAAGGCTAGAATAGATAAATCAGGCTTAGCTAATCTAGAGACTAGAATAAATCAGTCTTAGCTAATCTAGATGTTAGAATAGATAAATCAGCCTTAGCTAATCTAGAGACTAGAATAAATCAGTCTTAGATAATCTAGATGCTAGAATAGATAAATCAGGCTTAGCTTATCTAGAGGCTAGAATAGATAAATCAGGCTTAGCTTATCTAAAGGCTAGAATAGATAAATCAGGCTTAGCTAATCTAGATGCTAGAATAGATAAATCAGGCTTAGCTTATCTAAGAGGCTAGAATAGATAAATCAGACTTAGCTAATCTAGATGCTAGAATAGATAAATCAGGCTTAGCTTATCTAGAGGCTAGAATAGATAAATCAGGCTTAGCTTATCTAAAGGCTAGAATAGATAAATCAGGCTTAGCTTATCTAAAGGCTAGAATAGATAAATCAGGCTTAGCTAATCTAGATGCTAGAATAGATAAATCAGGCTTAGCTTATCTAAGAGGCTAGAATAGATAAATCAGACTTAGCTAATCTAGATGCTAGAATAGATAAATCAGGCTTAGCTTATCTAGAGGCTAGAATAGATAAATCAGGCTTAGCTTATCTAAAGGCTAGAATAGATAAATCAGGCTTAGCTTATCTAAAGGCTAGAATAGATAAATCAGACTTAGCTAATCTAGAGGCTAGAATAGATAAATCAGGCTTAGCTAATCTAGAGACTAGAATAGATCAGCCTTAGCTAATCTAGAGACTAGAATAGATCAGTCTTAGCTAATCTAGAGACTAGAATAGAGCAGGCTTAGCTTATCTAGAGGCTAGAATAGATAAATCAGGCTTAGCTAATCTAGAGACTAGAATAGATCAGTCTTAGCTAATCTAGAGGCTAGAGTAGAGCAGGCTTCACTAATTTAGAGGCTAAATAGATCAGGTCTATTGAATGTCGCTTTTAGTTAATAGAGCCTCTTTAATTCTTTGATTAAACTTCATCTTCATTGCATGTCCTTACCTTTTCGTACAAATCTTCAAATTTTAACTATTTTCGATATTTTAATAAGAGTGGCACTATTAAAATAGAATGCAGACACAAACAATTGTTCACTTTAATCTTGCCGCCACAGACTAGATGCTCCAGACAGAAATCGCAGACTTGTGTCTCCGATCCCCTTCCTCAGACTGAAGCGACAGAGCGCGAAGGAACCGGGTGAAGAATGGAAACCCGGCCGGAAAGCAGTTTAGAGGCAAATGAAAGCCAACCTTAAGTCCAAGTGGATTAGCCTGCCCATTAATCCGTTCTGTCGGGTCTTCAGTGAATATATTCTGCATCAATAATTCACCGCTCAGACCGACCTCTCCGACCTCCCCTCCGAGGCGGAGGTACACTTCAAGAAACAGCTAGCCTTCTTATCGTTTATACCGTATTGTAGAGCCGGAAGCCAATTATTAGCCAGAGCAATATGGCACAATAATAAAGCATTTCAATGATAAAATTGACAAGATCAGTCCATATTGAACTGGGACACAGACTCGAACTCCGACCCGTGAGCCATAATGGTCAGAGATGTGACCCGTGAGTCATAATGGTCATAATCATGTGACCCGTGAGCCATAATGGTCATAATCATGTGACCCGTGAGTCATAATGGTCATAATCATGTAACCCGTGAGTCATAATGGTCATAAACATATGACCCGTGAGTCATAATGGTCATAAACATGTGACCCGTGAGTCATAATGGTCAGAGATGTGACCCGTGAGTCATAATGGTCATAATCATGTGACCCGTGAGCCATAATGGTCATAATCATGTGACCCGTGAGTCATAATGGTCATAATCATGTGACTCGTGAGCCATAATAGTGATAATCATGTGATCCGTGAGTCATAATGGTCAGAGATGTGACCCGCGAGTCATAATGGTTATAATCATGTAACTCGTGAGTCATAATGGTTTATAATCTGAATCATGTAACTTGTGAGTCATAATGGTTATAATCATGTAACTCGTGAGTCATAATGGTCATAATCATGTGACCCACGAGTCATAATGGTGAGGCCTGTGAGTCATAATGGTCATAAATGTGACCCATGGGTCATAATGGTCATAGGCACTCACTAAGGGCATTGATGCGACCCAAACTGGTCAAGAAAATGGACAAATAACCACAAATTTAAAAAAAGGTCAGAATTATCACCTTTTCCAGCTCCTGAGCCCACTCCCTGCGCTGGTGCTCTCGCTCCTCAGGTGACATGGCCTGCAGTCTGTCAGCTTCCTCCTGTTGGCTATCTCCAAGCCCATTGTCACCATGATCGCCCTGGTCACCATAGAGACCTGGATCTATAAAGCAAGAAAGTGGAAACCTCTTAGGATTTTTTTAGAAAAAAAAGGCAGTAAACAAACTTTAATAATTGACTTGGATTTTTCTTCTGTTCTATAGATATATAATAAAATAATCATCGAATGGTCTACAAGCTACATATTAAGTTGTAGCACTCAGAACACTGAATGCCAAGTTTGAGTCTTGGTGGGACCCTGTGCCAATGATTTTTATTTATCTTTAAACTTAGACATGCTAAGTCTAGGTTTGGAGCCTAGATTTAAAACTTGTCTGTATACTTGTTCATGGCTGCCTTAGGTAGAAAATATTTTGCCATCTTTACAACTTGCTTGATATCTAATGCAATTATTTTACACTTGTCAGTATCAGCATTAGGCTCATAAGTTTGAGGTTAATTATATTTTTCTAATGCAATGCAAAGGCACTAATTAAATTACTAATTAAATTATTTAAGGTCAATCTATCAAATTAACTATTTTTTGTCCTAGAATCATTTTTCTTAATTGTTAGCTAGCACTTTTAAGGCTATTAGAATAATATATCACTGATTCTAAATGGGTCAGCAGTATAAAAGTATACTCATATTATATTATAAAATAATAAAATATAATTGCTATAAAACTATAGCAAAGTAAAGCAATGAAAATGACTTAAACAATCTGAAAATTGGCTGAAGTTTTTTTATATATTATGATACAACTATTTTCATTGGCCAAAAATTATTTCTATATATACTTCTTAACAGTCAAATAAATCAAATGGTAATCAATAAAAAAGAAAATTATTTTATTTTATATCTAATAACTGAATTCAAGAAACTATATAAAAAATTAAAACAAAAAAATAATAATTAAATGGCTTTATTTTTATAAAAGATTTCAATTACCTTACTCAATAACTTATTCACAAAGCTATCAAACCTCAAATTTACTAGTTTAAATTATTTAATTTCACTAAAATAAAGCAGACACTGAGACACATAGAAATAAGCCATCAAACCTCAAAGTTACAACTTCAAAATTTTAATTTTACTAAAATAAAGCAAAGTCTTGCATAGAAACAAAAATAAAAACATTTTTGGAATCAAAGTATAAATATAATATAAATAAAAAGAAAAATAGCTGTCTATCATTGAAATCAATGTGAATATAATGCACTGTTATATTATAATTCACGCATCAAAATATTACCCTGGTAGTTAGTGTTGTCCATAGTAGCTGGCCAAAAAGTGGAGCTAAAAGTTTAAAACGAACGGACGACCTGTAGAATAAATAATAAATTGACCAATTGACCAATTTTGAAGCTTCAAACCCGCTTTTACTTCAGCTTAAATATAGTTTCTTCGAAAACCGTTTATCGTGGGTTTGGGTAGAAAAACAAATGAATCATGTCACTGTATGTAAAAAGCTCTAAAGTAGGCAAATACGCCCAGAATTTTCAAAAAAAGTTACAAGCGGAGTTAAAAAACTATTTTTCAGACAATCAGAGTTGATTTCAGTTTGTGAGACGGATATTTTAACTCTAGGAGTCTAGATAGATTAGCAAGCAAGGACGTTAGCAAGCTGTAATGTCTACACTCTGGCTAAGAATACCAACACTATTTTCAAATTGATTGTTAGAAGGAATAGCTTGGAGATTTACCATTCTCATCTTACCATCTCTCAAGAGCAGATTTATTTAGAGGGTGGCCACTTCCCCTTTGTGGCTGGCAATGATGGCGCCCCTTTTCTTTGGGCTGGCAGTCCTAGATTTTTTTCTGAACTATTTATAAGTGATTAACTCCAAAACAGTGAAGATGTAGAATAAAAGTGTAAGAAAACATAAGCATAAAAGTTGCTTGACTAAAATAACTTTACATTGTCTATAAGCTCAGTTCTTTATCAAAAAGGTATTTTTATCTTTAGTTTCAACTTCAATATATTATAGCACCTCCACTCTTATGCAGTATGCTATGTTAAAATCTGCCCCTCTTCATTTTATATTTCTAAATCTATCTCTTTATATAGCATTTATAGAGCTAAAATTGTTCATTGCATTATATGACAATAAATTATTGATTGTCCTATAACGATAGGCCTAATAATAATAAATAAAAAAATAATAAATGAAATAGGCCTATACATGATGTGATAAATTGTATGGATTTCATTAGGCCTATAACTAACTTTATGGTCAATATTTTTTTGTTTTAGTATTAACTTGTTAAATAAATAATTTTATGTAAATTATCAATCTGTTATTTTAGGCTAATACTAGCAATCTAGCCTATTTGGCTAATTTGGGGAGTGCAAAAATGAAAATATAAAATATGGCTGAAAATATTAAAGAATGGACCTATGCTTCCAGTAAGCCTTGATATCTCAGCAATTCCCCTATAAGCCTTGACATCCTAGCAATTCTCCTATAGGGCTTGATATCCCAGCTATTCCCTCCATAAGCCTTGACATTCCAGCAATTCCCTATAAGCCTTGACATCTCTGCAAATCCCTCCATAAGCCTCAATGTCTTAGCAGTTTTCCTAGCAAGTCTTGACATTTTAGCAATTTATCAATGAATATTTTTTTGTTTTATAAGATGCTCCGTTTATGTTTGAGTTGAACTTGTGCTTCTTTTGTGTTTATCATAATACTTTTTTCACATATATAGTGATCCTTTTTATAAGCTTTAATCATGAAGCTTAAAAATAATAACAAATTATTCTACTGAAATTTGAATGTAGTTGCTGCTTCAGCAGCTCTGTCTGTTTGCATCTGGGCTAGCTTTCATTGATTGATATGCTCATATATATGAATTGTAGCACTTATAATTCAACTTACATCACGTCAGTTAGAGTAAAAGTCATGATGTAATTTATTTCTCATTCAGTCAGTGTCAGTCACAATTAAAGTAAGCAGTTCAATTATACAATATGAATCAAGTCTTGTGCTAAATGCTTCCACACTGTGTATTTCAGTGGTGCAATTGAATTCAGTGTTAAAATTCATCCAGTACACAGACAATAAATAGAAAGCTTGGTGTGATGCAATCTATTTTAGAATCAGAATTCAACCAGTCAGTTTTTTCTCTAGCATTTTTACAATGCATTTCAAGTCAAAAGAGCTACTTGACCTTTGCAAAAAAGCATGTTTCTCAAATATTTAGTCCCTTTAGCATTGAGCAATTTCTTAGCCAAGACCCATGTACCATCACAAAAAAATTTCTGATTGAACAGTGCAAGTTTGAACAAAATTGGTTAAGCCATTTTTTCTTTTTCTATTATCAATTGCATAGACAGACAGACAGAGACAGCTCAGATTTAGATTTAGAATATATAGAAGAAGAAGATATAGCTAAATCTTAGAGATTCAATATTATCAAAATCTATAGTACTGCTATTCAAGCATGTAGTCAAGATTTATATTAGGCCTAAGAGGAGGGGGACAGAATATCTCCAATGTTGAAAATGGAAGCAAAATAAAAAGGCAATAAAACAACTCCTCTCCTATCTAGGAGGGGAGATATCTATAATGTCCCCCTTTGGCTATACCCCTAGCACTAATAATTTATACTTATAGACTTTTTGATAGGTTACTGCCTATGTGAAGGTATTAGAATTTATGAAAGATCTGGATTTTTTTCTTATTAATAAATCTTAATTTAGATTTTTATGCCTATGGCCTATGAATATTTAGTACATGATAGATAGCAAAACTTTAATGTTGATAGTTTTAATAAACCCTAATATTCAAATAAAGTTGTTTTTATAAGCTTAAATCATGTTTTTATAAGCTTTTTACAAGGTAGGCCCAGCATTCCACGCTGGGAGTTGGGCTCACCAATGAGGCAGAAGACCTTAATTAGTTCAATAGATGGAATGGCAGCAAATATTTTGTGCTGCTTTGCGCATATATTTATATTTACACAAACTGCGCAAGATTCATGAGGGGCCAAGAGAGGTGTGAACAAGTGGCGTGGCGTGATGCTACACCAACCCCCTGGCTTAGCAAGCCAGCTAGCACGTTGCGCAACCACCCCACCTCAGCTAGACAGAGGTTGGGGGGGGGGTTCCAGTGCGGCTGCACTGGTGCTGCCAGTTGCATACAGTCTGGCCACCACACTGGGCAAAAATTCACATTGAACCAATGAATTACTAAAAGCAGTCACTGATCACTTCATGTCACCATCAAAACCAACTCAACCAGCAGTATGTCAGACGCAGCCAGGGCGCAGTCAGAAGCTGTCAATCAGCAGCAGCAGCAGTCAGGAGCGGAGGGCGAACAGCCCCGCGTTGAAGATGTAGACGATGAAGAAGAGGACGCTGACAAGCTGCTGCTTTATGGATCCAAGCAGATCATCCGCCTTTTCGTGCCAGTGTCCATCTGCATGCTGTTCGTGGTGTCCATCATCTCCACAGTGAGCTACTACTCCTCAACTCAGCAGTACCTGCCCTACACGCCGTTCCACGACCAGACAGACGACCCGGGCAAAATTGCCTGGCAGTCAATACTGAATGCTTTGATCATCCTGGGCTTGGTCATTGTCATGACCATCGTGCTGATTGTGCTGTACAAACTGCGCTGCTACAAAGTGATCCAAGGCTGGCTGTACGTCACCAGCGTGCTGATATTGTTCTTCTTCAGCCTCATTTTCTTTGGAGTATTGCTCAGCACTCTGAACTTGGCCTTCGACTACATCACTATGGCTGTGTGCGTCTGGAACTTCGGTCTGGTTGGCCAGGTGAGTGCTTAGTAGTGGTAGGACTAGTAGTAGTAGTAGTAGTAGTAGTAGTAGTAGTAGTAGTAGTAGTAGTAGTAGCAGTAGTAGTAGTATCAGTAGTAGTAGTAGCAGTACTGCAGTAGTAGTAGCAGTAGTAGTAGTAGCAGTAGTAGCAGTAGTATTAGCAGCAGTAGTAGTAGCCTAGTGGTTAGAGCGTCGGACTCACGACTCGACGGTCGGGGTTCGATTCCCAATCCCACTGGAACAATTTGTGTCCTTGAGCAAGACACTTAACTCTACATTGCTTCAGTTCACCCAGCTGTAAAATGGGTGCCAGCATTAGCTGGGATACTTGAAGGTGTGTGTGGCGACCCCCCCCCCCCCCAGTCCTTGGACTGAACTGTCATACGCAGCCTTCAGATGCGCCGCACAATAGCTGCGTTCTGAGCTGTCGGTTGCACATCTGGCCCAATTGGGGCAGGTGTAATCAGTTATTATCAATAGTACAGTATACTAGTACTAGTAGTAGTAGCTGAACCGCATTCCTACCCGCAGGTGGCAATCCACTGGAAGGGCCCCCTCCTGCTGCAGCAGATGTACTTAATCTTCATCAGCGCCCTCATGGCCCTGGTGTTCATCAAATTCCTACCCGAATGGACCACCTGGGTGCTGCTGGTGCTGATCAGCATCTGGGACCTGGTGGCCGTGCTCTGCCCCAAGGGGCCGCTCAGAATGCTGGTTGAAACTGCCCAGGAGCGGAACGAGTCGCTGTTTCCCAGCCTCATCTACTCTACAACTGCCGCCTACATGTCTGTGGGAACCGCTGAGCAGCCGCAGCAGCAGCAGCAGCATGACGGCAACGTGTCATCCGATCTGGATGAATCTGGCAGCCACCAGCAGCAGCACCAGGCGGCTGCCCAGGTTCTCAACGGAGGCGGCGGCGACGGCGGAGAAGCCGGTGTTAGCGGCGGTCACGATGGAGGTGCGAATTTTGAGAGTTACAGAGTACTTCTAGTGCGATGTACTTTTAGTGTATGAATGTGTAAAGCAGCTTCTAATTAGTTGCCTTGCGAGTATGTGCCTCCTAATTTCATGCGATAAATAATGCGTTTCTTACATTCCACGCTTCCTCGAATCCGCGCTTTTGTATAAGGGCTGCAGAACTGCCCATGCGCGCTCAGATCTCTTAATGCGCGCTAAAGACTCTCAATGCGCACTCAGATCTCTCAATGCGCGCTTAGAATTCTCAATGCGCGCTAAAGACTCTCAATGCGCACTCAGATCTCTCAATGCGCGCTTAGAACTCTCAATGCGCGCTCAGAACTCTCAATGCGCACTAAAGAACTCTCAATGCGCACTAAAGAACTCTCAATGCGCGCTCAGAACTCTCAATGCGCGCTAAGAACTCTCAATGCGCGCTTAGAACTCTCAATGCGCGCTCAGAACTCTCAATGCGCGCTTAGAACTCTCAATGCGCACTCAGAACTCTCAATGCGCACTAAAGAACTCTCAATGCGCACTAAAGAACTCTCAATGCGCACTCAGAACTCTCAATGCGCACTCAGAACTCTCAATGCGCACTAAAGAACTCTCAATGCGCGCTCAGAACTCTCAATGCGCGCTTAGAACTCTCAATGCGCGCTAAAGACTCTCAATGCGCGCTAAGAACTCTCAATGCGCGCTCAGAACTCTCAATGCGCGCTAAGAACTCTCAATGCGCGTTTATCAACCCGCCTTTCAATTATCAAAGTGCACGTAGAAAATGCCAATGCCTGTCATCCGCAGACGGCCCTGACGCAGCCGGAGCTGGCAGCAACGGCCTCAGAGTCCGCAACAAGGCCTTCCATGACGAGAGCCACGGCGTGAAGCTGGGCCTCGGCGACTTCGTGTTCTACTCCATCCTGGTTGGCAGGGCCAGCAGCGCCGGCGACTGGAACACCACCCTGTCGTGCTACTTCGCCATCCTGATTGGCCTGTCGCTCACTTTGCTGCTGCTGGCCATCGGCCGTCGAGCCCTGCCCGCCCTGCCTATCAGCATCACGTTCGGCGTCATCTTCTACTTCCTCACCAGCCTGATCGTGTCGCCGTTTGTTGACGCCCTGACTGCGCAGCAGTTCTTCATCTGAAAATCTGCTGATACTACTGACTGTGACATTCAGTAAGTAGTATTGGGTTCTTCCCCCTGTTTTTCTAGGCGCACTGATTTTAACGTTAATCCAGAATCCAGTTTTCTCCTCCTGTTATTTACTCTGCTGTTTTAACCTGCATCGTTCAGTCTCGGTGTCAGAAATTGTGTCAGTGATTTTCTATCTGGATTGCGATTCTATTTAATCTAGCAGGCTTTCTCCTAGCGATTTTTTGTTCTTGATTAATTCGTTATGTTTTGCGGTATGTTAAATATTTATTTAATGCTGGATAATGGGCTGCCAAGCACAGTTCATTAAGCAAGTTTTGAATCTTTAAACTGGGCCACCCCTGTCTCAGACCCTTAGTCGCTGGGCCAGCCTCCCAGATCCTCAGACCCTTAGTCGCTGGGCCGGCCTCCCAGATCCTCAGACCCTTAGTCGCTGGGCCAGCCTCCCAGATCCTCAGTTGCTGGGCCAGCCTCCCAGATCCTCAGTTGCTGGGCCAGCCTCCCACATTCCTAGTTGCTGGGCCAGCCTCCCAGATCCTCAGTTGCTGGGCCAGCCTCCCACATTCCTAGTTGCTGGGCCAGCCTCCTAGATCCTCAGTTGCTGAGCCAGCCTCCCAGATCCTCAGTTGCTGGTCAGCCTCCCAGATCCTCAGTTGCTGGTCAGCCTCCCAGATCCTCAGTTGCTGGTCAGCCTCTCAGATCCTCAGTTGCTGGTCAGCCTCCCAGATCCTCAGTTGCTGGTCAGCCTCCCAGATCCTCAGTTGCTGGTCAGCCTCTCAGATCCTCAGTTGCTGGTCAGCCTCCCAGATCCTCAGTTGCTGGTCCAGCACCCTCCCAGATTCTCAGTTGCTGTGCCACCGCCAGCCTCCCAGATCCTCAGTTGCTGGGTCAGCCTCCCAGATCCTCAGTTGCTGGTCAGCCTCTCAGATCCTCAGTTGCTGGTCAGCCTCCCAGATCCTCAGTTGCTGGTCAGCCTCTCAGATCCTCAGTTGCTGGTCAGCCTCCCAGATCCTCAGTTGCTGGTCAGCCTCTCAGATCCTCAGTTGCTGGCCAGCCTCCCAGATCCTCAGTTGCTGGTCAGCCTCTCAGATCCTCAGTTGCTGAGCCAGCCTCCCAGATCCTCAGTTGCTGGGCCAGCCTCCCAGATCCTCAGTTGCTGGTCAGCCTCCCAGATCCTCAGTTGCTGGTCAGCCTCTCAGATCCTCAGTTGCTGGTCAGCCTCCCAGATCCTCAGTTGCTGGTCAGCCTCCCAGATCCTCAGTTGCTGGTCAGCCTCCCAGATCCTCAGTTGCTGGTCAGCCTCCCAGATCCTCAGTTGCTGGCCAGCCTCCCAGATCTTCAGTTGTTGGTCAGCCTCTCAGATCCTCAGTTGCTGGTCAGCCTCCCAGATCCTCAGTTGCTGGGCCAGCCTCCCAGATCCTCAGTTGCTGGTCAGCCTCCCAGATCCTCAGTTGCTGGGCCGCCTCCCAGATCCTCAGTTGCTGGGCCAGCCTCCCAGATCCTCAGTTGCTGGGCCAGCCTCCCAGATCCTCAGTTGCTGGGCCAGCCTCCCAGATCCTCAGTTGCTGTGGCCAGCCTCCCAGATCCTCAGTTGCTGGGCCAGCCTCCCAGATCCTCAGTTGCTGGGCCAGCCTCCCAGATCCTCAGTTGCTGGGCCAGCCTCCCAGATCCTCAGTTGCTGGGCCAGCCTCCCAGATCCTCAGTTGCTGGGCCAGCCTCCCAGATCCTCAGTTGCTGGGCCAGCCTCCCAGATCCTCAGTTGCTGGGCCGCCTCCCAGATTCTCGTTGTTGGTCAGCCTCTCAGATCCTCAGTTGCTGGTCAGCCTCCCAGATCCTCAGTTGCTGGGCCAGCCTCCCAGATCCTCAGTTGCTGGGCCAGCCTCCCAGATCCTCAGTTGCTGGGCCGCCTCCCAGATCCTCAGTTGCTGGGCCAGCCTCCCAGATCCTCAGTTGCTGGGCCAGCCTCCCAGATCCTCAGTTGCTGGGCCAGCCTCCCAGATCCTCAGTTGCTGGGCCAGCCTCCCAGATCCTCAGTTGCTGGGCCAGCCTCCCAGATCCTCAGTTGCTGGGCCAGCCTCCCAGATCCTCAGTTGCTGGGCCAGCCTCCCAGATCCTCAGTTGCTGGGCCAGCCTCCCAGATCCTCAGTTGCTGGGCCAGCCTCCCAGATCCTCAGTTGCTGGGCCGCCTCCCAGATTCTCGTTGCTGGGCCAGCCTCCCAGATCCTCAGTTGCTGGGCCAGCCTCCCAGATCCTCAGTTGCTGGGCCAGCCTCCCAGATCCTCAGTTGCTGGGCCAGCCTCCCAGATCCTCAGTTGCTGGGCCGCCTCCCAGATTCCTAGTTGCTGGGCCAGCCTCCCAGATCCTCAGTTGCTGGGCCGCCTCCCAGATCCTCAGTTTCTGAGTCAGCCTCACAGATTCTCGTTGCTAGGCCACCGCCAATTTCCGAGTTGTTGGTCAGCCTCCCAGATCCTCAGTTGCTGGGCCACCGCCAGCTTCACAGATCCTCAGTTGCTGGGCCATCACCAGCCTACCAGATCCCCAGGCTGGTCTGATTAATTTAATCCGTCAAACAAAACCCCTAATCGTGTTTGCCCTGTGCCGAGCCAGCTATATAAGTTAATGATGCTTGTATGCCGAGAAATTTCATTAGTGAGGCATTGAATTATTGACTGTTATGTAATTACAAATTGTTGCTACTGGTTTGCATTATATTTTTTATCCAATGCCCATGCATGCGTTTTTATCCTCGGAAGTTGCTGCGCGTTAATCAGAAATGTTACCTCTCACTCGCTGTTGCCCCGTTTTGTTATAGTTTGCACTGCTGAATCATGGCGATGCGCTGTAATATTGATTGTCTGGCGTGTTCAGTATCGGCCTGTCCTGCGCATGTCCAATTAGTAAATATATTGGCAGTATAAATTTGTTTTAATTCCTCTGTACACAATTCGACAGACAAAGGAAATTTTAAGTTTGAGTTTAATTTCAAGAGTGTAAGATTTAAGTAAAAATATGGAAGTTTTCAAAAATCACTTGCGATATTACTTTCAGTAGCCTCATTAGAAATGCTCTAACGAAAATCTGATTCACTTCCTGATTCGATTCGTAGACGTAAGAGATTTAGAGAGGAGATTCAGATACACAGGGACATTAGAGTATAGATGTAGATGCATAGTGAGATTAGAGAGGACATGCAGGTTAGACAGTGAGATTAGAGAATATATGCAGATAGACACAGTGAGATTAGAGAATAGATACAGATGCACAGTGTGAGATTAGAGAGTAGAATGCAGATAGACAGTGAGATACAGAGGACATGCAGGTTAGACAGTGAGATTAGAGAATATATGCAGATAGACACAGTGAGATTAGAGAGTAGATGCAGATGCACAGTGAGATTAGAGAGTAGATACAGATGCACAGTGTGAGATTAGAGAGTAGAACGCAGATGACGGTGAGATACAGAGGACATGCAGGTTAGACAGTGAGATTAGAGAATAGATGCAGAAGCACAGTGAGATTAGAGAATTATTTCAAAATTCAGAAAAAAGCAGTCACAATGAGCAGAAAGCGTTTCTGCTTGATAGACTTGGCCAAGCTCCATTGTGAATACAAATGAAAATTGGAAGTTTCGGTGTCCCTAGCAACAGTAGACTCGGACACGGCACCTTCATAAATTATATTTGAATACATGCCACACGCCAGTGGTACAGGATATGTGCTTGCTTTTACAGCCTTCTACGCACAGTAAAACAAAGGTGGCAATGCACTGAAAGCAGCGCAAGCAATGGTCAAGCCGGCCCACGGATTGAGAGGCGGATTAGTCTAAGCATAACAATAATAATAATACATAGATATTAAATAGCCAATAGGGAGAGGAATGTACAGCGTGGACTTGAGTGCAGCAGGAATCGGTTTCATTTAGCAATGGTATATATTATATATATATGCTTTCTTCCGCGTGAGAGTAAAAAAATACCAAAAAGACTGCAGTGTTTGCAATTGAGAAATACAGCTTACACCATGCGTGCGCGTGTGTGGATATCAGCAACTATTGGCCCGGCACTGGAGCGAGTTAAGAGGGAGAGAAAGACCGATTTAGATTGAAATAATAACAGTGACAGTTGAGAGACAGATTGAGAGTTGAGACTAGAGACAGGAGAATGTAGAAGACGGCTGAGATTAGACGTGGGCCGACTGCAGGCGGGCAGGTTACTAACAGAGTTGTGAGAATGTGAGAAAGGAGAATGGAATGTGCGGGGATGCGATCCGGGGAAGAGAGAGGGGGTTGATTAAAGAAAATGCTTGTGAAAGACGACACAGACGCAGATGGGCACAGGCATGCGAATTGAATTGAAGTTGCAGTAAAACAGCGCAAAAACAGACAATCGGATACAAATTTACTGAAGAGGGCGGTGACACAGTTACTACTGCACAACAGCGATATTAACTGGATAGCGCAAAACTTTGTCTCCGAAGGACATTCCAACCATTTTTTATGCAGTTGCAAGATTTAGCTGTACGGCACCTCTGCACAATCTGTATTAATCTGTATCAGGATATCCCTGCTTGCTTTAGTCTATAGTAGCGTGTACTGTAAACACAACACTGCTTAGTCTGTAGCATCCTGTACACAGAACACTGCTTAGTCTGTAGCATCCTGTACACAGAACACTGCTTAGTCTGTAGCATCCTGTACACAGAACACTGCTTAGTCTGTAGCATCCTGTACACAGAACACTGCTTAGTCTGTAGCATCCTGTACACAGAACACTGCTTGGTCTGTAGCATCCTGTACACAGAATACTGCTTGGTCTGTAGCATCCTGTACACAGAACACTGTTTAGTCTGTAGCATCCTGTACACAGAACACTGCTTAGTCTGTAGCATCCTGTACACAGAACACTGCTTAGTCTGTAGCATCCTGTACACAGAACACTGCTTAGTCTGTAGCATCCTGTACACAGAATACTGCTTGGTCTGTAGCATCCTGTACACAGAACACTGTTTAGTCTGTAGCATCCTGTACACAGAACACTGCTTGGTCTGTAGCATCCTGTACACAGAATACTGCTTGGTCTGTAGCATCCTGTACACAGAACACTGCTTAGTCTGTAGCATCCTGTACACAGAACACTGTTTAGTCTGTAGCATCCTGTACACATAAGTCTTGTAAACTATTTTGAATGCCGCATCCTGCAACAGCAAAGCTCTCACTAAGAAAAGCCGCCAGTCAGTCACGCCGCTCACGAGGCCGGGCCGCCCGCCTGCTGCAGCTGCTGCAGCGCCTCCAGCTGCTCCTCGGCGCAATCCAGACGGTCCCGCATCGCCTCCTCCTCGCCAGCCAGGCTGAGTCGAAGCTCCAGCGCCGAGCGGCACTCTCTCAGCTCCCGACCTTCGAGACGCCGGTCCAGGGCGGCCAGCAGGGCTCGCTGATTGCGCATCGCCGATTCGCCCAGCCGGTCGGCCTCGGCCAGCTTAGCGTCGAGTTCGGCGCCCCGCCTGGCCAGCTCCCGGCGCTCCGGGTCGTCCGGGTCGGCCGGTGCCGAGTCCAGCGCGTGCTCAATGCGCAGCCGCCGCCTGTCCAGCTGGCAGCGCAGGCGGACCATCGGGCCGACGCGGGCCACATACCGATCGAAGGCGTCCAGTTCAGTGGCGTCGCAGCCGCGTTCAGCCAGGAGGCCGCGCCATCGGCCGCGCAGCTCGGCGTCCAAAGCGGCGAGTTCGTCGCGCAGTTCGGAGCGGCTAAGGCGCAGTTGGCCGAGCTTCTCGGAGATCGACTCCGAGAGTTGTTCGCGCCGCCTAGCCAGCTCTTCGGCGTCCAGGTCGGTGTCCGCGTCCGCGCTGGCGGCATCAACGACTGCGGCCGCGGCGGCAGCAGCTTCAGCGGCGGCTCGGCGCTGCCGCTCCAGGGCGATGAGCATCGGCTGCTGCCAGTAGGGCGAGGCCAGACCCAGAGCGGTGGGTGACGTGGGCGTCGACAACGGCGAAGTAGTCGGCGTCGGAGTCGACAGCGATGCGGCCGAAGCGATAATTGCAGCGCTGCCGTTGGCGCCTGCCGCGGTTTCGACGTCAGTGTCATCCTCCGAGGAGTCGAGCGTGGCCAGAGGCGCAGTGTTTGCTGCGCCTGGCGCCGGCGACGTGACGGCGCCGCTGTCACCGTTTTGCTGCGATCGCCGTTTTGCCGACTGTTGCGGCGAATTCGACGTAGACGGCTGGGGAGGCGGAGGCTGCGGCGTCTGCGGCTGCTTGAGCGGCAAGGTGGACACGTCGGGCGGGGGCGGCGTCGACAGGTCGTCTGGGGCTGCCGAGTTGGGCGCGGGCGATGGCGCGGGCGCCGAGTCGGAGGGAGTCGGGGGCGCGGAGGCTGCGGAACTGGTTGGCAGCGGCGATGTCGACAGGGCAGAGCCGCCAAAGTCCGAGGAGGCCGGCCGGGCAGTGGTGACGGTGGTGGCGGCGGCGGTGGTAGGAGGCGCCTCTGAAGCCGCGCTGCGGGCGGCGGAGCGCAGCTCCTGGTCGAACGCGTGGCGAAGGTCGCGGAAGGAGGACGGGCTGGCGCCGTTTTTATTATTGCCGTTGCCGCTGCGCTCGAATCGGCGCGACAAGTCCGACACGTGGCCGCGCGGCGTTTCTGGGGCGGCTGCGCCACCTCGCACCCGCGGGTTGCCGCCGCCGCTGCGCTCGAAGGAGGAGACGAACTCGCGGACGTTGGGAATCTGGCGCTCATTGATCACCTCGGCGTTGGCGAGGCTGCCGCTGGGAGCTCCGGCCGGCGGCTGCTGCATGACGGCGGGGCCGCCGCTGCCGGACAGGGGCAGTTGAAGAGACGGCGATGCCACCAGTCTGGAGATGCCGCCGCTTCCAACGCCGCCAGCAGTGAATAAGGCGGACCTCGGCGGCGGCGAGGACAAAGTGTGCCGGTGCTGCTGCTGCTGCTGCAAGCCGTACTGGCTGTCCCGGTTCTCGATCCTGCAGCAGAGGAGAAGTTCAGACAGAGTAGGTTTTTTGGTAAACTCTTCTTCAGCTGATAGTTCTGCTTCAATTGCTTAACTGAGCCGAGTTGCGTGGGCGCCAGTTAGAGGCATCAGTTGTGCTTAACAGGCTGGTGCCGAATGAAGGTGCCTCGGGTTAAATGCAGTGAATGCGCGGAAAGGCAGGGAGGGAGGGGGGAGCGGCTCGGCTACATTGCGCTCTCTGCTTTGGGGCCGGCCCGAGTCCGAGAATTGGGCACGGCAGGCGGGGTGGCTCGGCGGCCCTCTCCCGCTCTCTCCCTGACTGAAGCAGAGTCTGGTGGCGCCGCGGCACGCTTGAAAATAAATTGACCGAAGCTGAACGAACGGAGCGAATTCTCAGAAAGAGAGAGAGAGAGAGGGGGTTGCCCCGTACAGTGGGACCCGCCGCCACTCCCGCCTCTCTCTCTCTCTCTCTTTCTCTCTCTCTCTCTCTCTCTCTCTCTCTCTCTCTCTCTCTCTCTCTCTCTCCGCATTCTTTCTTATTGAAGCGCGAGTTTAGAAAAGAAACTTTTCTCCAAAAACAATAATCAATAAGCAGCAAAGGCAATGCAAGTTCTATGCTATTAGCAATAAAAAGCTGCTCTATACTACAAGTATTTTTGATTCTATATAACTCTAAAACAGCATTAGTAGATGTTTCAATTTTTTTCTGCTTGGCGTTCTCAAATCTGCGCATAAGCAGAAAAATATGACAAGGTTGAATTCCTGCATGGCCAGAAATAATGTAATGTAATAAAAGGAAACAAAAGCTTTTAGTCTTTTTCCGTTCCATTTCTGCTTCGAAGGAAGGACCCGTGCCTTCAAATCTCAATTACCATTGACCGCTTCGCCCTCCCTAGCCATCCTCCCCCTACTGGCCCGCCACGAAAACAGGGAGCGGGGGACGGGTAGAAAAGAAGAGAAAAAGCAGAATATAATGAGCAGCGGAATTCCTTTCAGTTGTTGTCGACTAAGCGAATTCTGTTAGTCAGACGCGTGTGCAGCGCACAGATTGCGTGCGGGCCTGCGGATAAGCCCTGGTCCTAGTGACAGACAGACAGACAGACAGTCAGTCAGACAGACAGACAGACAGTCAGACAGACAGAAAGACAGACAGACAGAGAGACAGACAGACAGTCAGACAGACAGACAGACAGACAGACAGAGACAGACATACAGTCAAGCAGACAGTCAGACAGACAGACAGACAGACAGACAGACAGACAGACAGACAGTCAGACAGACAGAAAGACAGACAGACAGACAGACAGACAGTCAGACAGACAGTCAGACAGACAGACAGACAGACAGACAGACAGACAGACAGAGACAGACATATAGTCAAGCAGACAGTCAGACAGACAGACAGACAGACAGACAGACAGACAGACAGACAGTCAGACAGACAGACAGACAGACAGACAGACAGACAGTCAGACAGACAGACAGACAGACAGACAGACAGACAGACAGACAGAGACAGACATACAGTCAAGCAGACAGTCAGACAGACAGACAGACAGACAGACAGACAGACAGTCAGACAGACAGACAGACAGACAGACAGACAGACAGACAGACAGACAGACAGACAGACAGACAGACAGACAGTCAGACAGACAGACCCAGAGACAGAGAGACACGCAGATAGCGAGTAAATGCCATGCTATTGGCCTGAATGTTAGAAGCGCCGAGAACTGTTACCTTTTAGCTACTCATAACGAATAACTAATTAGCATTATCTCACTGCAGGACATTTCCGACGTGACGCCAAACATGCTTCACGTGCTACTATAAATAGCCAAATAGGAATAAAAATGCTCCCCAAAAAGGCAACACCATGGGACTCTCGGGCAGCCTCTCTAGCAGCTCGTTAGGGCCTGCTATGTCTGAGCTTGTCAAAAATAGAGCTGAGCAGAGATTTAGCCAGGCTAATCAGTGAGGCTGGACCGAAGGCCCGGGAGAGGTGTCGGCCTAATTAACCCTCAAACACCCGCGGCGTCACGGCCTTCCCCATCCAACCCTTGCTCCATCCAGCGCCTTTGGCTACATAGCTGTCAATCATCAGCATTAGTTTTAGCTGCACAATGTCGGCGATAGATAATAGTCCTGCAGTGTGCGGCGACTCAGAGAGGCAATTTTTCTGCCCATTCTGACACCTACCATGATACCATTGCACACGTTCAAGGTATAGCAGCGTTTAGCAAACCTTCAGGACTTTGAACACGGTGAAAAAGGTCTACGACGACTCTGCCGACTGTCATAACCCTCCTAGCCCTAACCTAAACCCAAACCTTAACCTAAACCCAAACCTTAACCTTAACCGAAACCTTAACCTTAACCGAAACCTTAACCTAAACCCAAACTTTAACCTAAACCCAAACCTTAACCTGAAACCCAAACCTTAACCTGAAACCCAAACCTTAACCTAAACCCAAACTTTAACCTAAATCCAAACCTTAACCTGAAACCCAAACCTTAACTAAACCCAAATCTTAACCTGAAACCCAAACCTTAAACTGAAACCCAAATCTTAACCTAAACCAAACCTTAACCTGAAACCCAAACCTTAACCTGAAACCCAAACCTTAACCTAAACCCAAACCTTAACCTGAAACCCAAACCTTAACCTGAAACCCAAACCTTAACCTGAAACCCAAACCTTAACCTAAACCCAAACCTTAACCTGAAACCCAAACCTTAACCTGAAACCCAAACCTTAACCTAAACCCAAACCTTAACCTGAAACCCAAACCTTAACCTGAAACCCAAACCTTAACCTGAAACCCAAACCTTAACCTGAAACCCAAACCTTAACCTAAACCCAAACCCTGGGGGGGGCTGTAGCCCTGTGGTCCAGCGCGGCGCTCTCACGAGCCAGCGGCCCAGGCTCGATTCGCAGTCACATTAATTCGCGGCTAAATAGGAATCTCGGCTTGGCTCTGTTCGTACAATTAACGGCCTTGAGGGCAACATCCGAGGCACAGTGAAATGTACATGCTTAATGATAAAAAAGTTAGGGCCGATGTACACTCCTGTGTGTGTGCCTACTCAGGGGAGTCGGCGGAAGTGCGCCAGGGTGCACACAGCCCCCCTGACTCGAATAAAAAACAAAACCCCAACCCCAACCTAAACTCAAACTTTAACCTAAATCGCAACAGTCAATTGTGTACCCGCTGAAAAGAAGCGAGCATTGGTGCCTCCGTCTCTCCGCAAGGATGCCAGGCAGAAAAGAATTCCATGTGGCCCCTAGGAACTGCAGTTGTCGGGACCTGCATCCCGGATACACAAGAGTTCTGCCTATTCGTATGCAAATATAAATAGTCAGTTTTAGGAGGAAAGCAACGGAAATCAATAGAAAACGGAGCCGCATTCAGTCCACCTGTGAGCCATTAGGTGCAATAAAAGACTAAAAATGTTTAATCCCACGGTTGGCTGGGCTGCTGCGCTCATAGGAAATTGAAAAATGCTTTTATTAGTACAGACGGCCGGGAGTGGATGGAGAGAAAAGCAGCCTGCCGAGGTGGTGGAAGACAAGATGAGGCCAGGCGGGAGAGAGATTAGAGAGGCCGCTGCCTAATTAGTGTGAATTATAGTAGCCAATGAACTTTGAAATAGATCAGTAGATTCATTCAACACCTCGTAAATGAGTGCAAGAGTAGCCAGTTCATCTCCGATATGTATCGAAACATATTTTCTACACTACGACTTGAACGGAGAAGCAGAAAGTGGAGATGGAGAAGAAGCTGAAATGCCAGTGACTCACCTCGCAGAGTCGCGAGCGCCACGTCGAGGCGGCACAGCCGGAGGCGGAGTCCCGGCGGCTCCAGCACTGGCTGAGGCCGAAGCCGCAGCCGACGGTGAAGGCGGTTTGGCTCCGCTGACAGATCTCGGCAGAGACATCTGGGCGCGCCGGATCTGCTGGGCGTACTTGTCCCGCGGGATGGTGGTGCCCGGCTCCGCCTGGCCGTTGGCCGCGGCAGACAGCGAGGCGAGAGGCTGCGCGGCCGGCCGGCTACGGGACGTTGGCGCCGTCTGAGCTGGCGGCTGCGGCTGCGGCGACGGGTAGGAGGCCGACAGCGGGCCGAATGACCTGCGGCGAGGCGGCCGAGCCGGAGGGGCAGCAGCGGCGGTGATGGATGCTGCCGACGGCGCGTCATCCAAGGAATTCGGCGACCTGAGAATGCGGATTGGAAGCAGCGGATTGTAGGAGGCGGAAAGGGGGGACACAGGGGTAAGTAATAGGAGACACTGGGGTAGGCAGTGGGAGATACTGGGGTAGGCAGTGGGAGATACTGGGGTAGGCAGTGGGAGACACTGGGGTAGGCAGTGGGAGATACTGGGGTAGGCAGTGGGAGATACTGGGGTAGGCAGTGGTGGATGACACTGGGGTAGGCAGTGGGGGACACTAGAGTAGGCAATGTGAGACACTGGGGTAGGCAGTGGGAGACACTAGAGTAGGCAATGTGAGACACTAGGGTAGGCAATGTGAGACACTGGGGTGGGCAATGTGAGACACTGGGGTAGGCAGTGGGAGACACTAGAGTAGGCAATGTGAGACACTGGGGTAGGCAGTGGGAGACACTGGGGTAGGCAGTGGGGGACACTGGGATAGGCAGTGGGAGACACTAGAGTAGGCAATGTGAGACACTGGGATAGGCAGTGGGAGACACTAGAGCAGGCAATGTGAGACACTGGGGTAGGCAGTGGGAGACACTAGAGTAGGCAATGTGAGACACTAGAGTAGGCAATGTGAGACACTAGGGTAGGCAGTGGGAGACACTGGGGTAGGCAGTGGGAGACACGCAAGGACATTCACAAAAATATAGTAAGTTCCAACAGCCATACAGCTGCCACTGAGGCTATACACCCCGAAACGGCTGAATTGCCAGCATTATCAAGCCACAAGAAATGTAAAAGCAGGACAGACAGCCCTACTGCACTACAGGTGAGAACAACAAAAAAGCAGCATACAAAAATCGATCGTCAGTTCCAATTCCACCCAGAAGCAGAAGACAAGCCAGATGGATGAGAGACAATAAGGTGTCTGTATCACACTTGGACGCCCTCTAACTGGAATTCCATGGCATCGGGGATTTAGCAGTTGATTGAGTGAGCTTGGGGGGGAGCGAGAGCGAGACTCCAGGTGGGGAATCAGCTAGCCAAGGGCCCAACCTGAAATTGTAGCCGTCAATCATAAAGACTGAAGAACACTCAAACTAACTGAACTCAACTCTCCCCCCTTCTCTCTGCTGTCGACTTCTCTCACCTTGTTTGAGTGAGATCCCGCTGAGCGGGCTGGACTCTCTCTCTCGCGCTCAGCCTGGGATATATGGCCCTCTAAACCTCCAGTCTCACCCGCTGCGCCAGTCAAGCTCCGGCCACGCGCGTGTGTACAATGGATGTACACAGCTCTATAGCTAAAAATAGATACAACTATGCATATGGCTAGCCAGCTCTAATAAAGTTTTCTGAGTTGAAGTCTGCGGTGGTCAAGAAGAGAATAAGTGAGTGGAGAGAGAGAGAGGGAGAGAGTGGTCAGAGCATACAGGAAGGGGGAAAGTGCCGTGTGCCCCCCCCCCTAGGGGACAGGATTGAGAGACAATTGCGCTCAGTGTTAATAATTATAACAAGAAAGGAATGCAGCCTTTATTATTGTTTCTGCTGAGAACCGAATGAAGCAGCTCAGGGGCTTCTTAAATTCATTTTTAAAGATTTCTTAGAATAGATTTAAGCCTGCGTCTTCGCTTCCCAGAGCAGCAGCTGAAGCAAGCAAATATTTGCAGTGCAAGTTATTACGTAACAAAGGTTTAACACGGGGGGGTTTCACAAACTCGAAATTTCACAACGTCGAAAGCACCTTCTTTCACAAGGTCGAAATTTCGACTATTTCGACCATACGTAGAAAACTACTGTATGGTTCTTGATATATAAAATTTTCGACTTTGTGAAATTTCGAGCTTATGAAGTTTCGACCTTGTGAAAGTGGCTGCACTTGAGTTTTCGATGTTATGAAATTTCGACCTTGTGAAATTTCGACCTTATGAAATCTCTTGCTAGATTTTTCGATGTTGTGAAATTTCGACCTTGTGAAAGTGGCTGCTATTTGAGTTTTCGATGTTATGAAATTTCGACCTTATGAAATTTCGACCTTATGAAGCCTCTTGCTAAAGTTTTCGATGTTGTGAAATTTCGACCTTGTGAAGTTTCGACCTTGTGAAATAATTTACTTTTCGACGTTGTGAAATTTCGACCTTGTGAAAGCACCCCGTTTAACACCAACCACCCAACTCCAAAGTCCACATTGAGCGCACGCATTTTAACAAACACACACAGAGAGACTGACACGATCGCGAAATAATAATGTCAATTACGCAAACGCGTCACTACTTATTGAGCTGGGTTGAGCAGTTTGAAAAAGAATGCGTCATGTGTTTATTTTGAACTATCCGCGTAAGGCTGGCTGGAGCTGCAGGGGGTCAAGTCTGTACTCAGCCTTATCTTGTTGCGGAGCTCTAGAGTGGGACTAGAATGCAGGCGTGAGGTCTGCGCATAAACAGACTCGCGTATATACGGTTGACACTTCTTAAACTCAACAGGACAGACAGGGCAGAGAGTTTATATTAGATAATAAAATTTCTTGAGGTCTCTAAGTAAGAACCCAGGTGGATCATGAGATGGGATTGATAAGGGCCTGGGAATCAGGGGATGGAATTGATAAGGGCCTGGGAATCAGGGGATGGGATTGATAAGGGCCTCGGAACCAGGGGATGGGATTGATGAGGGCCTGAGGATCAGGGGATGGGATTGATAAGGGCCTGGGAATCAGGGGATGGGATTGATAAGGGCCTCGGAACCAGGGGATGGGATTGATAAGGGCCTGAGGATCAGGGGATGGGATTGATAAGGGCCTGGGGATTAGGGGATGTGATTGATAAGGGCCTGGGGATCAGGGAATGGGATTGATAAGGGCCTGGGGATCAGGGGATGGGATTGATAAGGGCCTGGGGATCAGGGGATGGGATTGGTAAGGGCCTGGGGATCAGAGGATGGGATTGGTAAGGGCCTGGGGATCAGAGGATGGGATTGATAAGGGCCTGGGGATTAGGGGATGGGATTGATAAGGGCCTGGGGATCAGGGGATGGGATTGATAAGGGCCTGGGGATCAGGGGATGGGATTGATAAGGGCCTGGGGATCAGGGGATGGGATTGATAAGGGCCTGGGGATCAGGGGATGGGATTGATAAGGGCCTGGGGATCAGGGGATGGGATTGATAAGGGCCTGGGGATCAGGGGATGGGATTGATAAGGGCCTGGGGATCAGGGGATGGGATTGATAAGGGCCTGGGGATCAGGGGATGGGATTGATAAGGGCCTGGGGATCAGGGGATGGGATTGATAAGGGCCTGGGGATTAAGGGATGGGATTGATAAGGGCCTGGGGATCAGGGGATGGGATTGATAATTGGGCCTGGGGATCAGACCAAAGCTTGTTAAGAAACATGTGACCCTTTTGAGGTGCAACATTACCAGCTCACACGGGGTCGCCCTGATAAAAGAGAAAACACTGAGGGAGACGCGCCACACCTGTTGACCATCGCTGACCGCGACAGCTGCTGCAGTGGCGCGGCCGTTGACTCGTCTTCCACGATGGTGGCGTCGTCGTCCTCTTCGTCCTCGGCGGGCCCGCCGCCGCCGTGGACACCATCGAGGATTTCAACGACTCCGCCGCCGTTCTCCCCAGTATCGTTGTTGTCGTCAGACGGCGAGTCGAGCAAATCGTCGGCTGAGCCGCGTCTGGCGACCTCCGGCGGGGAGCTGCCGGCGGCGGCGGCGGCGGCCACCGCGGCCTGGATGGTGGCAGCCACGTCCGGGTCGGAAGCGCGCGCGATGAGGGGGCCGCGCCGGCTGGGGCCGCCAGAGCGGAGCGCCTGAAAAGCCAGAAAGCCGCCCTGCTGATCGTCCTGGGCAACCCGGAGAGCCCGATGGGTTTGCTGAATCTGCTGCATAGTCGGCACCATCAGGGAGCCGTGCCGCTGATGCTGCGGATTCCGCTGGTGCGGCGGCAGAGGCGGCGGCTGCTGTTTCCGCGGCTGCTGCTGAGACCGCAAAGGCAGCTGGACGCTGAATTTACGAGCCAGCTGCTGCGGCAGCGGCTGTGAGGATCGGGCAGGCAGCGGAGGCGGCGGCGGCGACTGCCTCTGGCGCTGCGGCTGCTGCGGCGGCGGCTCCTCGTGCCAGGAGGTCGGCCTGGAACTTGTTGAACTAGGCGGCATGAGAGAAGCGGCAGGCATCGCAACGGCGGTTGCCTCAGCTGGCAAGGAGACGGCTCTGTCGTGCTGCAGCTGTTGGCCACCCCGCTGGCATTGGCTGGCCAGGTCAGTGCAGTCGCCGCTGCGAATGGGAATGGGAGAAGTTTAACAAATATTCAATAAAAAACTATTCAGCTATCAGGGAAAATAACTGTGCGGGACGGACACTGGATCAGAATTTTTTTGATTGCCCAGTTTTAATACCGCCAGAGGGGGCTGGTTCCATCAAGCCTTCCTACTGGCTGTCGCCACCCCCCCTCCCTCTCCGGCTGTGCGGCTGCATGTGAGGCGCGGACTTTGCTCTGTCCTCGCCTATCTCTCGCCAAACTGTCTACTCTCTCTCTCTCTCTCTCTCTCTCTCTCTCTCTCTCTCTCTCTCTCTCTCTCTCTCTCTCTCTCTCTCTCTCTCCCTCTGGCGCATACATATTTAATGCACCCAGTCAGGCAAGCCAACAACACCGGCTCACCCAGCGCGATTAACTGTCATGAGATTTCTTTCCTTTTATTTACTATAAAAAACCCAAGCCAATTCGACTGTTAGAATCTCAGCTCTCGGATTGCTAAACATTTTAAAGAACAATGTGGAAACGCGCGCACGAACCCACACAGTTACGGGCACACGCACACGCACATGCACACACGCACACATTTTCACACACACATACACACACAGAGAGAGAAACACACGCCTGTCTGCGGCAGGCAGAATTCATCCGGTGTGTTATTGGGATTTGCGCGCGCTAAGTAGCTTACTGTATTACAACACATACACTAATAATAGAAAAGGGGAGAATAGAAAAAACTGCACCGACCGACCCCGGGCATGGTAATGCTCCTTTATTATCCCTAAAATGTCTAACTGCATGACCTCCAATTGAACATTTCATTTAACATCACGGCAGCTTGTCTGGGCTCTGTTAAAGGGACAGCTTTAGTGGGCGATTTTTACTGGTAGTTGAGGGGCGATTCCTACTGGCAGTTGAGGGGCGATTCCTACTGGCAGTTGAGGGGCGATTCCTACTGGCAGTTGAGGGGCGATTCCTACTGGCAGTTGAGGGGCGATTTCTACTGGCAGTTGAGGGGGGATTTCTACTGGCAGTTGAGGGGCGATTCCTACTGGCAGTTGAGGGGCGATTCCTACTGGCAGTTGAGGGGCGATTTCTACTGGCAGTTGAGGGGCGATTTCTACTGGCAGTTGAGGGGCGATTTCTACTGGCAGTTGAGGGGCGATTTCTACTGGCAGTTGAGGGGCGATTTCTACTGGCAGTTGAGGGGCGATTTCTACTGGCAGTTGAGGGGCGAATTCTACTGGCAGTTGAGGGGCGATTCCTACTGGCAGTTGAGGGGCGATTTCTACTGGCAGTTGAGGGGGGATTTCAAAGCAGAGAATCGCACAGCATGGAAACTCACGCCTCAAACCAGAGCGACTCCGGTCCCCGTTCCGGCGTTGTGAGCAGCAAATCGAAGCTCCGGCTGTGCGACATCTCCGACGAGTTCAAGACGGCGCTGCAGTCGGTGGGAGATGCGGGAGCCAGCGAGACCTCTTCAGCGGATTGGCTGTGCCGCTCGGCAGTGGACACCGGCTGAGCGGGTTCCCGACTGGAAATCATTGAAATACGATTTTTAAAAAATCCTTTTATAAATTAAAAACCCGACCATTTCTAAGAAAGCAGAATAACGCCAAGCGCTCATGTTTGAGTGCAAATTTGCAGCAGGATGTGCCCTTAGTGCACACGAGAAGGCTGTTAGTCCTTTCTTTAGTCACTTTCTAGCTTGTCAAGATAAAATAAATCTGCACTCAGGGAGCCGGAGAGAACTTTTTATTCAAACACCACACAGACTGTATTGACTCGGCCAATACAGGCAATGGAATGTCAGCGACACGGCAGTAAAACAGTGAAATTATGATCAGCTGTCAATCGGGTTTTCTCATTTTGCATTTCGCGATTGAAACACACAGGCCTGTCCTGAATGCCCAATGCAGCAGGACACTTTCCCCTGTGCATTTGTACTTTTCACCTTACCCCTGCTTGATGTATACTCATGCTATCACCATCACACTCCCTATGCCTTAACTGTGCCCCTCACTCTACTCCAACCATTTCTCAAATCTTACCTCACACAATTCTACCCTCTACTCTACCCTCACTCTTTACTCTTCCCTCACTCTACCCTCACTCTCTACCCTCACTCTACCCTCACTCTCTTCCCTCACTCTACCCTCACTCTCTACCCTCACTCTACCCTCACTCTCTACCCTCACTCTACTCTCTCTCTACCCTCACTCTACTCTCTCTCTACTCTCTCTCTACCCTCACTCTACCCTCACTCTCCACCCTCAGTCTCTACTCAACCCTCACTCTCTACTCAACCCTCACTCTCTATTCAACCCTCACTCTCTACTCAACCCTCACTCTCTACTCAACCCTCACTCTCTACTCAACCCTCACTCTCTACTCAACCCTCACTCTACCCTCACTCTCTACTCAACCCTCACTCTCTACTCAACCCTCACTCTCTACTCAACCCTCACTCTCTACTCAACCCTCACTCTCTACTCTACCTTCACTCTTTACTCTTCCCTCAGTCTACCCTCACTCTCTACCCTCAGTCTACCCTCACTCTCTACCCTCAGTCTACCCTCACTCTCTACCCTCAGTCTACCCTCACTCTCTACCCTCATTCTACCCTCACTCTCTACCCTGTCTCTACCCTCACTCTCTACTCAACCCTCACTCTACCCTCACTCTCTACCCTCAGTCTCTACTCAACCCTCACTCTCTACTCAACCCTCACTCTCTACTCTACCCTCAGTCTCTACTCAACCCTTACTCTCTACTCAACCCTCACTCTCTACTCTACCCTCACTCTCTACTCTAACCTCACTCTCTACTCTACCCTAAATCTCTACTCAACCCTCACTCTCTACTCTACCCTCACTCTACTCTACCTTCACTCTCTACTCTACCCTCCCTCTCTACCCTCACTCTCTACCCTCAGTCTACCCTCACTCTCTACCCTGTCTCTACCCTCACTCTATCCTCACTCTCCACCCTCAGTCTCTACTCAACCCTCACTCTCTACTCAACCCTCACTCTCTACTCAACCCTCACTCTCTACTTAACCCTCACTCTCTACTCAACCCTCACTCTCTACTCAACCCTCACTCTCTACTCAACCCTCACTCTCTACTCAACCCTCACTCTCTACTCAACCCTCACTCTCTACTCTACCCTCAGTCTACTCAACCCTCACTCTCTACTCAACCCTCACTCTCTACTCTACCCTCACTCTCTACTCTACCCTCACTCTCTACTCTACCCTCACTCTCTACTCTACCCTCACTCTCTACTCTACCCTCACTCTCTACTCTACCCTTACTCTCTACTCTACCCTCACTCTACTCTACCCTGCTCCTACTCCTACCCTCTCTCCACTCCACCCTCATTCTTACTCTACACTCCCTACTCGTACTCTACCTTCACTATTATTACTACCCTTATTCTTTCCTTTCCTTCCCCAGCTCCAATGCAAGCAGCTAGGCAACTAACCGTCTGACAGTGAGGCAGACAGTGCCGCTGGCCTCCTCCATGAGGCGAGTTGCCTCTTTTCCGTTTGCCGGAGCCGCGCCGTTCACTTCCAACACTACGTCGCCAACCCTCATTTGGCCGTCGAGGAAGACCAGGCCGCCGCAGATTATCTGAGGGATTGGCGCGGAACTACTTGAAGTAGTGCAGTACAACTGTGGGTATTAATAATAATAATAATAATAATTGCAGGGCTGTGGGCACTCCAACACGTCTACGGAGACATCGTCCTACAATCAGCGCTTATTCCGCTGACTCCTGAGCGCTCACACAGGGTGTACACTTAGCCCTGACTTTCTAATCGTCAGGCATGTACACTCACAGCGCCTTCGGGGTTGGCCCTCATTGGTGTGCATCGGAGCTGCTGGTGTCTTGGAGCTGGGGACAGGGAATGGGAGCTGGTGTCTTGGAGCTGGGGACAGGGAATGGGAGCTGGTGTCTTGGAGCTGGGGACAGGGAATGGAAGCTGGTGTCTTGGAGCTGGGGACAGGGAATGGGAGCTGGTGTATTGGAGCTGGGGACAGGGAATGGAAGCTGGTGTCTTGGAGCTGGGGACAGGGAATGGGAGCTGTTGTCTTGGAGCTGGGGACAGGGAATGGGAGCTGGTGTCTTGGAGCTGGGGACAGGGAATGGGAGCTGGTGTCTTGGAGCTGGGGACAGGGAATGGGAGCTGGTGTCTTGGAGCTGGGGACAGGGAATGGAAGCTGGTGTCTTGGAGCTGGGGACAGGGAATGGGAGCTGGTGTATTGGAGCTGGGACAGGGAATGGGAGCTGGTGTCTTGGAGCTGGGGACAGGGAATGGGAGCTGTTGTCTTGGAGCTGGGGACAGGGAATGGGAGCTGGTGTCTTGGAGCTGGGGACAGGGAATGGAAGCTGGTGTCTTGGAAATGGGGACAGGGAATGGGAGCTGGTGTCTTGGAGATGGGGACAGGGAATGGGAGCTGGTGTCTTGGAGATGGGGACAGGGAATGGGAGCTGTTGTCTTGGAGATGGGGACAGGGAATGGAAGCTGGTGTCTTGGAGCTGGTGACAGGGAATGGGAGCTGGGGACAGGGATTGGGGAACATTCTGCTTTTATCCAGACAAAAATAGCGATGGGAAACAGGAGGGAAGAGCTAACACATCTTAAATTCACCATTGGTCTCACCTCTTTTACGGAAACCCCAACGGCATGATCGCCATTACCGCAGCCTCCTTGATCTTCCTCAGCAGTACAGCAGCCGCAGTCGTTCAGCACAAGGCCTAACGGCAGACCAGCTTTGAATTTGAATTGCAGCAACATGAGGGCCTCGATTAAGGCGCCTTAGAATTTGCTTGGCTGCTTGCCAAACCAGAATCAACTGCATGCATTTAATGCTGGCAAGATATTGGGGCTGCCGCGATTCGCTACGCCATTGCTGCGGCGCAGGTCTTGGCTGCAAATGGAACAATTTGTTGCAGAAATTTAATTACCGAATGCAGCAAAAATGATTCTGAACTGAAAGCTAGAACATCGGTTTTTATCGCCAGCGCGGGTTGATTTAGGAGAGCCGGGGGGGCAGAGAAATTTCGAGCGGTTAAATTGTTTGTGACCAATAAAACAGCGATTGGTTAGTCCGCTGTTTATGGCATGGGCGGAGGAATGGGCAGAGGGTGGCTCAGCCTGAGGACTGAGTGGCAGAGGGTGGCACAGCCTGAGGACTGGAAGGCAGATGGTGGCTCAGCCTGAGGACTGGAAGGCAGATGGTGGCACAGCCTGAGGACTGGAAGGCAGATGGTGGCTCAGCCTGAGGACTGGGTGGCAGATGGTGGCTCAGCCTGAGGACTGGGTGGCAGAGGGTGGCTCAGCCTGAGGACTGGGTGGCAGAGGGTGGCTCAGCCTGAGGACTGGGTGACAGAGGGTGGCTCAGCCTGAAGACTGGGTGGCAGAGGGTGGCACAGCCTGAGGACTGGGTGGCAGAGGGTGGCTCAGCCTGAGGACTGGGTGGCAGAGGGTGGCTCAGCCTGAGGACTGGGTGGCAGATGGTGGCTCAGCCTGAGGACTGGGTGGCTCATCCTGAGGACTGGGTGGCTCAGCCTGAGGACTGGGTGGCAGATGGTGGCTTAGCCTGAGGACTGGGTGGCAGAGGGTGGCTCAGCCTGAGGACTGGGTGGCAGAGGGTGGCTCAGCCTGAGGACTGGGTGGCAGAGGGTGGCTCAGCCTGAGGACTGGGTGGCAGAGGGTGGCTCAGCCTGAGGACTGGGTGGCAGAGGGTGGCTCAGCCTGAGGACTGGGTGGCAGATGGTGGCTCAGCCTGAGAACTGGGTGGCAGAGGGTGGCTCAGCCTGAGGACTGGGTGGCAGAGGGTGGCTCAGCCTGAAGACTGGGTGGCAGATGGTGGCTCAGCCTGAGGACTGGGTGGCTCATCCTGAGGACTGGGTGGCTCAGCCTGAGGACTGGGTGGCAGATGGTGGCTTAGCCTGAGGACTGGGTGGCAGAGGGTGGCTCAGCCTGAGGACTGGGTGGCAGAGGGTGGCTCAGCCTGAGGACTGGGTGGCAGAGGGTGGCTCAGCCTGAGGACTGGGTGGCAGAGGGTGGCTCAGCCTGAGGACTGGGTGGCAGAGGGTGGCTCAGCCTGAAGACTGGGTGGCAGAGGGTGGCTTAGCCTGAGGACTGGGTGGCAGAGGGTGGCTCAGCCTGAGGACTGGGTGGCAGAGGGTGGCTCAGCCTGAGGACTGGGTGGCAGATGGTGGCTCAGCCTGAGGACTGGGTGGCAGAGGGTGGCTCAGCCTGAGGACTGGGTGGCAGAGGGTGGCTCAGCCTGAAGACTGGGTGGCAGAGGGTGGCTCAGCCTGAAGACTGGGTGGCAGAGGGTGGCACAGCCTGAGGACTGGGTGGCAGAGGGTGGCTCAGCCTGAGGACTGGGTGGCAGAGGGTGGCTCAGCCTGAGGACTGGGTGGCAGATGGTGGCTCAGCCTGAGGACTGGGTGGCTCATCCTGAGGACTGGGTGGCTCAGCCTGAGGACTGGGTGGCAGATGGTGGCTTAGCCTGAGGACTGGGTGGCAGATGGTGGCTCAGCCTGAGGACTGGGTGGCTCATCCTGAGGACTGGGTGGCTCAGCCTGAGGACTGGGTGGCAGATGGTGGCTCAGCCTGAGGACTGGGTGGCAGAGGGTGGCTCAGCCTGAGGACTGGGTGGCAGAGGGTGGCTCAGCCTGAAGACTGGGTGGCAGAGGGTGGCACAGCCTGAGGACTGGGTGGCAGAGGGTGGCTCAGCCTGAGGACTGGGTGGCAGAGGGTGGCTCAGCCTGAGGACTGGGTGGCAGAGGATGGCTCAGCCTGAGGACTGGGTGGCAGATGGTGGCTCAGCCTGAGGACTGGGTGGCTCATCCTGAGGACTGGGTGGCTCAGCCTGAGGACTGGGTGGCAGATGGTGGCTTAGCCTGAGGACTGGGTGGCAGAGGGTGGCTCAGCCTGAGGACTGGGTGACAGAGGGTGGCTCAGCCTGAGGACTGGGTGGCAGAGGGTGGCTCAGCCTGAGGACTGGGTGGCAGAGGGTGGCTCAGCCTGAGGACTGGGTGGCAGATGGTGGCTTAGCCTGAGGACTGGGTGGCAGAGGGTGGCTCAGCCTGAGGACTGGGTGGCAGAGGGTGGCTCAGCCTGAGGACTGGGTGGCAGAGGGTGGCTCAGCCTGAGGACTGGGTGGCAGAGGGTGGCTCAGCCTGAGGACTGGGTGGCAGAGGGTGGCTCAGCCTGAGGACCGGGTGGCAGATGGTGGCTTAGCCTGAGGACTGGGTGGCAGAGGGTGGCTCAGCCTGAGGACTGGGTGGCAGAGGGTGGCTCAGCCTGAGGACTGGGTGGCAGAGGGTGGCTCAGCCTGAGGACTGGGTGGCAGAGGGTGGCTCAGCCTGAAGACTGGGTGGCAGAGGGTGGCACAGCCTGAGGACTGGGTGGCAGAGGGTGGCTCAGCCTGAGGACTGGGTGGCAGAGGGTGGCTCAGCCTGAGGACTGGGTGGCAGAGGATGGCTCAGCCTGAGGACTGGGTGGCAGATGGTGGCTCAGCCTGAGGACTGGGTGGCTCATCCTGAGGACTGGGTGGCTCAGCCTGAGGACTGGGTGGCAGATGGTGGCTTAGCCTGAGGACTGGGTGGCAGAGGGTGGCTCAGCCTGAGGACTGGGTGACAGAGGGTGGCTCAGCCTGAGGACTGGGTGGCAGAGGGTGGCTCAGCCTGAGGACTGGGTGGCAGAGGGTGGCTCAGCCTGAGGACTGGGTGGCAGATGGTGGCTTAGCCTGAGGACTGGGTGGCAGAGGGTGGCTCAGCCTGAGGACTGGGTGGCAGAGGGTGGCTCAGCCTGAGGACTGGGTGGCAGAGGGTGGCTCAGCCTGAGGACTGGGTGGCAGAGGGTGGCTCAGCCTGAGGACTGGGTGGCAGAGGGTGGCTCAGCCTGAGGACTGGGTGGCAGAGGGTGGCTCAGCCTGAGGACTGGGTGGCAGAGGGTGGCTCAGCCTGAGGACTGGGTGGCAGAGGGTGGCTCAGCCTGAGGACTGGGTGGCAGAGGGTGGCTCAGCCTGAGGACTGGGTGGCAGATGGTGGCTCAGCCTGAGGACTGGGTGGCAGAGGGTGGCTCAGCCTGAGGACTGGGTGGCAGAGGGTGGCTCAGCCTGAAGACTGGGTGGCAGATGGTGGCTCAGCCTGAGGACTCGGTGGCTCATCCTGAGGACTGGGTGGCTCAGCCTGAGGACTGGGTGGCAGATGGTGGCTTAGCCTGAGGACTGGGTGGCAGAGGGTGGCTCAGCCTGAGGACTGGGTGGCAGAGGGTGGCTCAGCCTGAGGACTGGGTGGCAGAGGGTGGCTCAGCCTGAGGACTGGGTGGCAGAGGGTGGCTCAGCCTGAGGACTGGGTGGCAGAGGGTGGCTCAGCCTGAAGACTGGGTGGCAGAGGGTGGCTCAGCCTGAGGACTGGAAGGCAGATGGTGGCTCAGCCTGAGGACTGGGTGGCAGAGGGTGGCTCAGCCTGAGGACTGGGTGGCAGATGGTGGCTCAGCCTGAAGACTGGGTGGCAGAGGGTGGCTCAGCCTGAGGACTGGGTGGCAGAGGGTGGCTCAGCCTGAGGACTGGGTGGCAGAGGGTGGCTCAGCCTGAAGACTGGGTGGCAGAGGGTGGCTCAGCCTGAGGACTGGGTGGCAGAGGGTGGCTCAGCCTGAGGACTGGGTGGCAGAGGGTGGCTCAGCCTGAGGACTGGGTGGCAGATGGTGGCTCAGCCTGAGGACTGGGTGGCAGAGGGTGGCTCAGCCTGAGGACTGGGTGGCAGAGGGTGGCTCAGCCTGAAGACTGGGTGGCAGAGGGTGGCACAGCCTGAGGACTGGGTGGCAGAGGGTGGCTCAGCCTGAGGACTGGGTGGCAGAGGGTGGCTCAGCCTGAGGACTGGGTGGCAGATGGTGGCTCAGCCTGAGGACTGGGTGGCTCATCCTGAGGACTGGGTGGCTCAGCCTGAGGACTGGGTGGCAGATGGTGGCTCAGCCTGAGGACTGGGTGGCAGAGGGTGGCTCAGCCTGAGGACTGGGTGGCAGAGGTGGCTCAGCCTGAAGACTGGGTGGCAGATGGTGGCTCAGCCTGAGGACTCGGTGGCTCATCCTGAGGACTGGGTGGCTCAGCCTGAGGACTGGGTGGCAGATGGTGGCTTAGCCTGAGGACTGGGTGGCAGAGGGTGGCTCAGCCTGAGGACTGGGTGGCAGAGGGTGGCTCAGCCTGAGGACTGGGTGGCAGAGGGTGGCTCAGCCTGAGGACTGGGTGGCAGAGGGTGGCTCAGCCTGAGGACTGGGTGGCAGAGGGTGGCTCAGCCTGAAGACTGGGTGGCAGAGGGTGGCTCAGCCTGAGGACTGGAAGGCAGATGGTGGCTCAGCCTGAGGACTGGGTGGCAGAGGGTGGCTCAGCCTGAGGACTGGGTGGCAGATGGTGGCTCAGCCTGAAGACTGGGTGGCAGAGGGTGGCTCAGCCTGAGGACTGGGTGGCAGAGGGTGGCTCAGCCTGAGGACTGGGTGGCAGAGGGTGGCTCAGCCTGAAGACTGGGTGGCAGAGGGTGGCTCAGCCTGAGGACTGGGTGGCAGAGGGTGGCTCAGCCTGAGGACTGGGTGGCAGAGGGTGGCTCAGCCTGAGGACTGGGTGGCAGATGGTGGCTCAGCCTGAGGACTGGGTGGCAGAGGGTGGCTCAGCCTGAGGACTGGGTGGCAGAGGGTGGCTCAGCCTGAAGACTGGGTGGCAGAGGGTGGCACAGCCTGAGGACTGGGTGGCAGAGGGTGGCTCAGCCTGAGGACTGGGTGGCAGAGGGTGGCTCAGCCTGAGGACTGGGTGGCAGATGGTGGCTCAGCCTGAGGACTGGGTGGCTCATCCTGAGGACTGGGTGGCTCAGCCTGAGGACTGGGTGGCAGATGGTGGCTTAGCCTGAGGACTGGGTGGCAGAGGTGGCTCAGCCTGAGACTGGGTGGCAGAGGGTGGCTCAGCCTGAGGACTGGGTGGCAGAGGGTGGCTCAGCCTGAGGACTGGGTGGCAGAGGGTGGCTCAGCCTGAGGACTGGGTGGCAGAGGGTGGCTCAGCCTGAGGACTGGGTGGCAGATGGTGGCTCAGCCTGAGGACTGGGTGGCAGAGGGTGGCTCAGCCTGAGGACTGGGTGGCAGAGGGTGGCTCAGCCTGAACTGGGTGGCACTGGGTGGCAGAGGGTGGCTCAGCCTGAGGACTGGGTGGCAGAGAGCAGCTTGGTCTAATTGTACATAAAAACTAGAGAAAACGCCTGTTAAACTACAATGAAAGCATGAAAATGAAATAGAAAATTGAATTCATGAATAACATAGTGAAATAAATTATGTTAACAAATACTAAATGGATAGCAAGAACTTGCAGAATATATTTATTTTACTGATAATTCTATTGCTATCAAAAGCTTTTCTTAAAAATAACAGTTAAAACTGCGTTTTAAAGTAATAAAATGCATCGCGACTTTAAGCTAAAAGAGAAGATACAAGACTTCTGCTGATTGATATAGCAGCTGCGCGTTGGTCCAGTGATCTCGGGTTCAGTACAGGGGCGATTCTCAGGTTCAGTACAGGGGCGATTCTCAGGTTCAGTACAGGGGCGATTCTCAGGTTCAGTACAGGGGCGATTCTCAGGTTCAGTACAGGGGCGATTCTCAGGTTCAGTACAGGGGCGATTCTCAGGTTCAGTACAGGGGCGATTCTCAGGTTCAGTACAGGGGCGATTCTCAGGTTCAGTACAGGGGCGATTCTCAGGTTCAGTACAGGGGCGATTCTCAGGTTCAGTACAGGGGCGATTCTCAGGTTCAGTACAGGGGCGATTCTCAGGTTCAGTACAGGGGCGATTCTCAGGTTCAGTACAGGGGCGATTCTCAGGTTCAGTACAGGGGCGATTCTCAGGTTCAGTACAGGTGCGATTCTCAGGTTCAGTACAGGGGCGATTCTCAGGTTCAGTACAGGGGCGATTCTCAGGTTCAGTACAGGGGCGATTCTCAGGTTCAGTACAGGGGCGATTCTCAGGTTCAGTACAGGGGCGATTCTCAGGTTCAGTACAGGGGCGATTCTCAGGTTCAGTACAGGGGCGATTCTCAGGTTCAGTACAGGGGCGATTCTCAGGTTCAGTACAGGGGCGATTCTCAGGTTCAGTACAGGGGCGATTCTCAGGTTCAGTACAGGGGCGATTCTCAGGTTCAGTACAGGGGCGATTCTCAGGTTCAGTACAGGGGCGATTCTCAGGTTCAGTACAGGGGCGATTCTCAGGTTCAGTACAGGGGCGATTCTCAGGTTCAGTACAGGGGCGATTCTCAGGTTCAGTACAGGGGCGATTCTCAGGTTCAGTACAGGGGCGATTCTCAGGTTCAGTACAGGTGCGATTCTCAGGTTCAGTACAGGGGCGATTCTCAGGTTCAGTACAGGGGCGATTCTCAGGTTCAGTACAGGGGCGATTCTCAGGTTCAGTACAGGGGCGATTCTCAGGTTCAGTACAGGGGCGATTCTCAGGTTCAGTACAGGGGCGATTCTCAGGTTCAGTACAGGGGCGATTCTCAGGTTCAGTACAGGGGCGATTCTCAGGTTCAGTACAGGGGCGATTCTCAGGTTCAGTACAGGGGCGATTCTCAGGTTCAGTACAGGGGCGATTCTCAGGTTCAGTACAGGGGCGATTCTCAGGTTCAGTACAGGGGCGATTCTCAGGTTCAGTACAGGGGCGATTCTCAGGTTCAGTACAGGGGCGATTCTCAGGTTCAGTACAGGGGCGATTCTCAGGTTCAGTACAGGGGCGATTCTCAGGTTCAGTACAGGGGCGATTCTCAGGTTCAGTACAGGGGCGATTCTCAGGTTCAGTACAGGGGCGATTCTCAGGTTCAGTACAGGGGCGATTCTCAGATTCAGTACAGGGGCGATTCTCAGGTTCAGTACAGGGGCGATTCTCAGGTTCAGTACAGGGGCGATTCTCGGGTTCAGTACAGGGGCGATTCTCAGGTTCAGTACAGGGGCGATTCTCAGGTTCAGTACAGGGGCGATTCTCAGGTTCAGTACAGGGGCGATTCTCAGGTTCAGTACAGGGGCGATTCTCAGGTTCAGTACAGGGGCGATTCTCAGGTTCAGTACAGGGGCGATTCTCAGATTCAGTACAGGGGCGATTCTCAGGTTCAGTACAGGGGCGATTCTCAGGTTCAGTACAGGGGCGATTCTCAGGTTCAGTACAGGGGCGAATTTCAGGTTCATTATCGAACAAATACCTGGGTTTATTAAACGGTAAAGAACGAATATCTGTAATTGTACCTGCATGTAATTGGTAAATTTACTGAATAGAGAGCACACTACCGGTACTTAAATCATGATTAAAACTAAGTAGCACAAACGGTAATAAGCCATAATATTAAAAAAGGCACGCCAACAATTACGAGCGTATAACAGTGGATTGTTAGCTTTACCTGGCAGGGCTAAACCGGACTGCTCTGGGCTGTTTGGAGTTTCCAATATTGATCACTTTATGAAATAGAATTAGTAGAAGCATTAATAACCCCGAGTTTTGAATGAACAATTACTTCACTTCACTGTGCCTCTATTTTCGATGTCACTTCCACCGCGCCCCAACCTACTCTGTACTCCATCCTTCTTTGTGCTTCATCCTCCTCTGTGCTCCAGCCTCCATTGTGCCCCATCCTCCTCTGTGCCCCATCCTCCTCTGTGCCCCATCCTCCTCTGTGCTTCATCCTCCTCTGTGCTCCAGCCTCCATTGTGCCCCAGCCTCCATTGTGCCCCATCCTCCTCTGTGCCCCATCCTGCTCTGTGCCCCATCCTCCTCTGTGCTTCATCCTCCTCTGTGCTCCAGCCTCCATTGTGCCCCAGCCTCCATTGTGCCCCATCCTCCTCTGTGCCCCATCCTCCTCTGTGCTTCATCCTCCTCTGTGCTCCAGCCTCCATTGTGCCCCAGCCTCCATTGTGCCCCATCCTCCTCTGTGCCCCATCCTCCTCTGTGCCCCAGCCTCCATTGTGCCATATCCTCTCCAGGGCCCCACTCCTACACAGCGTTGTGTAGGATTTCGGTTTGAGTTCGGGTTGGAAATATCACTTTGCTCACTGCCAGTACTCCAGGCTCTCATCATCACTGGAGTCGTCATTTCCATTCCACTGCGGTTGATGGACTCCAGCGCTGCCTGGCTGCTGCATATTTGGAATCTGTGGCGGCGACAGGTGCCGTTTTAAAGACGACGCCTGCGGCCGAGGATGATCAGCGCTGCCACTGACGGTCCTGAGAGCGGCTGCTGGCTGCTGCCGACGCTGTTGATTCACCAGAAACGATCTGCTGTAGAACGGCAGGTCGCGGCCTTTCTGCTGCTGCTGAGGTCGCCGATGATCTGGTCGAGAACCACGGGGATTGGTCAGCGGGAGGTCTCGCTGAGGCGAACGCTGGCGGCTGTGACGCGACCCGGAGGAATGACGCGATGGCGAGCGCGAGCGATTCGGCCGGGAGTCCCACGGCATCGGCGAAGGCGAGGCGTTGCTGTTGCTACCCGGCTTGGCTTGAGCGGCTGGCCCGAATCCGAACTGAGACGGCTGCTTTTGGCGCTGCTGCTGGAACTGCCGCAGGCTGTTGCTGGGCGGCTGGCGCAGGATCAGCATTTTCGGCTCCTCCTCTGCGCCAGGCAGATCAGCTGACGCCACCCGGCCGCTACGCCGGATAACCTCGGCCGGGGTCGGCAGCTGGAAGGCCGCGGTCTGCTCTCTGGTTGGCGGGAGCAAGTGCAGGTACGCTTGCCTATCATTCTGATCGTCTGGCAATGAGTCAGAGGCCGCCTGCTGCAACTGGCACTCCTGCTTCTTGGCTGACGGCTGCGGCTGGTAGGCTTGGCACTTGGACTGGCCGGCATTGGCTGTTGGCCATTGCTCTTGGCGCGTGACGAATGTTGCCGTGCCATTCTTGAATGCGCCCGCCGCTTCTGGCGCGGCAGCTGAGACAGAATTGGCCGCAGCTGTGGAGACATTATCCGGCGTCTCCTCCTTTGGTACAGTGTCGTCATCTTCTGTCAGGTCGATGACGATTGGCGCAGCGGAAGCGGCGGCGGCGGCGGCGGCAGGTGCGGCTGGGACTGCACTAGCTGTTGCCATGGAAACAGGCGGAGAAATAATCACAGGCGGCGGAGGACGCGACGGCGCGTCATCGAGCTCGTCGTCGCTGTGGGCGATTTCCATGTCGGAGGACTCGGACTCCGAATCGGCCAGCGTCCACACCGCGTTGCTGGCTGCCGGGTTGCTCGATGCCGCCAGCTTGACTCCGCCGCCGCTAGCGACTGTCTGCTGACTGGCAACGGCACCTGCGCCACCCCGAGACGATTCCGACTTGATCAGCTTCCATGAGCTGGGCCCGTCGAATTCAACGTAGCCGTCGTCGTGACTGGCGGCGGCGAGGATCTCTTGGAACTCGGTGTCCACGTACAGCTGGCGCGGCTGGGTCGGCAACTTGCAGCAGGGGCAGCGCCAGTCGAGACGGGACCGGTTCACGCTCAGGTAGGAGGCCGCATCGAAGCACTGCAGGTGCCGGCACAGAACGCCGCGGACAGGTCGGACAATGCGGGTCATACTGATGGGGCAGGTCAGGGAGGCTGGCTGCTTGGCCACCTGGCAGTCGCCGCTAGATAAAGAGCCAAACAGAGTGGATTTGCAGGAGCCGCGCGGGATTCTCGCCAGCTCAGCTTCGACGCTTCTATAGCGGATGAGCAGCGTCTCCAAGCAGAAGCGCTGGCCGTCTGGCTGGCACCAGGTGACTGTGACTTTATTACTCTCGCATAAATCAGTCTTGGAGTGATCCGTAATGTCCACGGGGACTCCGGCGACGCGCCCGCGCATCTGGGCAAGCTGCTCGCTCTGCAGGACGTTGGAATTCAGCCGGATGCTCAGCTGCTCGGGAAACTCGTCTACCCGGCTTTCGCCTTGGCCCTGAGAACACAGAGGGGATTGAGGCAAGTGCTCAGTATGCGATCTCGGCTTGCTTGGCAAACAGGGGTCAGACAGTGAGAGTGCAGAGAGGGGGTCAGACAGTGAGGGTGAAAAGAGGGGGTCAGACAGTGAGGGAGCAGAGGGGTCAGACAGTGAGGGAGCAGAGGGGTCAGACAGTGAGGGAGCAGAGGGGTCAGGCAGTGAGGGTGCAGAGAGGGGGGTCAGACAGTGAGGGAGCAGAGGGGTCAGACAGTGAGGGTGCAGAGAGAGAGTCAGACAGTGAGGGTGCAGAGAGGGGGTCAGACAGTGAGGGTGCAGAGAGGGGGTCAGACAGTGAGGGTGCAGAGAGAGAGTCAGACAGTGAGGGTGCAGAGAGAGAGTCAGACAGTGAGGGAGCAGAGAGGGGGTCAGACAGTGAGGGAGCAGAAAGAGGGTCAGACAGTGAGGGTGCAGAGAAGGGGTCAGACAGTGAGGGTGCAGAGAGGGGGTCAGACAGTGAGGGTGCAGAGAGAGAGTCAGACAGTGAGGGAGCAGAGAGGGGGTCAGACAGTGAGGGAGCAGAGAGAGGGTCAGACAGTGAGGGTGCAGAGAGAGAGTCAGACAGTGAGGGTGCAGAGAGGGGGTCAGACAGTGAGGGTGCAGAGAGGGGGTCAGACAGTGAGGGAGCAGAGGGGTCAGACAGTGAGGGTGCAGAGAGGGGGTCAGACAGTGAGGGAGCAGAGGGGTCAGACAGTGAGGAAGCAGAGGGGTCAGACAGTGAGTGCAGAGAATAGGAGGCAGACTCACTAGCAGCTTGTAGAAACGCATAATAAGGCGAGCGCCAGCCTTGATCAGGGGGGCGTGTTCCGGCTTAACAGTGAACTCCAGCAGCTGGCACTGCATCGCAGACAGAGGCTCGCTCTGTATCAACAGAGTCAGTGGGATCAAACTTCCCAGTACTTCCGCGAAGGGCAGCTGGACGCCACTAAATAACATTCGAGGCAAGTCGACCTGTCTGGCGGCTTCCCTAAGCTTAGTAGACCGGCACTTCAACAGGGCGGAGATCGGGACTGATTGAGCGTCCAGACAGGCTAGGAGGCGCCTGTAGAGACGCGCCTTGCGGCCATTGTGACTGAGATTCAGCACTACTAGCAGCTCGCGAACCTCGTGCTGGGCCATGGTTGGCAGCAGATTCTAATAGATATTTGATTGATTGGTTGGTTGTGTCAAAGAAATTGAGAGCCAGAGCATCAGGTAGCTATATGGTTAAAAACTATTAGTAATCATAGGTGTGCAACACTCAGATGGCGAGGGGCCCAGCCAAGTTAAATCGCAAAAATGCCACCCCCAAATACAGTCGTAGTACTAATTAGATAACGAGGCATTTAGCCTTGATAATAGTCAAAGTAACTCCTGCCGGTTACTCCAAATTACCTTAATTTTTCCTGTTTTCTTTCATAGGCAAGTGGCATGGCCAGTGTAAATCAGGGGTGTTGTGCATGTATGTTAGCAACTGGATTTATGTCTTGGTCCTAGACATAGAAACAGCATAGAAATGCTCTTTCACAATATACTAAATCTCTAAGTCAGATACTAATACTGGACTCCTTGACAACCAGGTAACTGGGTAGATAATACATGTACATACTCATTTTACACATTATTCCAAGCAGGGACTATTTAGGGGCTATAGCCTAGTGGTTTAGTCTGACATACACTGATGCACTAGCAGCCCAGGCTTGATTTCAAGTGCAGTGACATTAATTTAGGGCTTAATTGAAATCTTGGCTTGGTCTTGCTTAACACAATTAATGCCATTGAGAGCTAACCTTCTAAGGAATAGTGAAATGTATGCCTAATGATAAATAAAGTTAGGGCCATTATACACTACTGTGTATGCCTATGTGCATAACTATATATGTATCTGCACCTATATGCCTATACAGAGGAATTAGCAAAATGGGCAATAATGTCTATTGCTAGTTATGCTTTAAAGTATGCCAATGTGCACATAATTGAGGTAAGGTACATTGTTTGAGGAAAGCTAAGAAAACAAAAGCAAAATGAAATGGAACAAAAAGCAAATGAAAGCATTATCATTTTCTTAGCTTTCACATTGCCCTACTGCTATTAATAAAAGCAAGGACTAGTCTAGAAAAAAATTCAATACCAAAAGACAAACTTGCAAAATATATAAGGTCATAACAATGAAAATAACTTACCTCAATGATATCATTACATCTAGTGTTCAGCTGCAATTGCACCATTTTATATATCAACAATGCTATGCCAAAATATTGCCTTGGGCTTGTTTATGCTGAAAAATATTTCAAATTTCAAGTATTATACAAGGAAGTCTATAGTGTAGTACTCATATATAATTATTGTTTTATTGCTAATTTTTGTTTTTGCCATTTGGATATAATTAGGTCTAGCTATATTGGTATAACAAATAGAAATGCAAAATAACTTATTTAAATCACAAATGATAGTTTTGAAATGAACTTGACAGCATAATAATTTAGTAGTTTATATTGATAATGTAGACAAAAGCTTGCTCTAACATAGCCAAAGCAACTTGAGCTTGATATATTTGACTCAAATAGTTAGGCCTATTAGACCTAACATCAGGTGGAAGAGAATAGGCATGGTCATAGATATAGACCATAAGAGTGACAATTATTCTAGGCAAGGTATAGGGGCCAAAAGTGCTTTATAGGCCCTAATATCTCAAAATTAACTAGGCAAAAAACATTTTAAAAATGTTAAAATTTAAACTGTCAGTATGCAATAAATTTCATAAAAAATGGCTGAACCAATTTTCTTCAAACTTGCACCATTTGATCAGAAATTTTCCTGGGACAGTACATATTGGCTAAGAAATTGCTCAATGTTAAAGGGATTCAATATTCAAAAACATGCTTTTTTGCAAAGGTCAAGCACAATTTTCTACTTGAAATACATTGTAAGAATGCTAAAGGCAAAACTGACTGGTTGAATTCTGATTCTAATAAAGATTACATCACAACAAGTTGAAAACAGTGCCGAAGAAATGCACACACAACTTGATTTAGATTGCGTAACCAATATAGCTAATTTAAATTGAGACTGATACTGGCTGACTGAGAAATTTATTATGTCATACCTTTTTACTCTAACTAACTTGCTGTAAGAATTGAATTATAAGGGACACAGTTCATGTTCTCCAATTGAAAAGAGATAGCCTAGATATGAACAGACTGGACTGCTAATGTAGCAACCTGGGTTTGAATCTTAGTAGTACAATTTTTTTTAAAACACTTTAAAAACACAAAATGCTAATCACAAAAAAGCACAATGTCAAACATAAAAGAGCTACCAAGTCAAACATAAAAGAGTTACCATGTCAAACATAAAAGAGCCATCATGTTGAACATAAAAGAGCCACAATGCCAAAAATAAAAGAGCCACCATGTCAAACATAACAGAGACACCATTTTAAACATAAAAGGGCCCCCATGGCATAGAAGAGCCACCATGTCAAACATAAAAGAGCCACCCTGCCAAACATAAAAGAGCCACCATGTTGAACATAAAAGAGCCACCATGTTAAACATATATGTGACTCCATGTCAAACATAAGAGGGCCAACATTGCAAACATTAAAGAGCCATTTCTTCAAACATATATGTCACTCCGTATCAAACATTAAAGAGCCACCATGTCGAACATTAAAGAGCCACCATGTCGAACATTAAAGAGCCACCATGCCAAACATAAAAGAGCACCATGTTGAATATAAAAGAGCCACTATGTCAAATATAAAAGTGCCACCATGTTGAACACAGAAGAGACACCATGTCAAACATAAAAGAGCCACCATCTCTTTTTAATACTAAAAGTGGTGCGATGTTTGTCTGTATGTATGTTGTAAATGAACTCCTACAATTCTGCCAAGTCAGCGTCAAAACTTATATGGGAAAACTGCAAATTTTCTGGAGCAGGCTTTAGGCAATTTTAATTTTTAATTTTCACAATTTAACATCCCTAAAAAAGCAGAAAACTGCTTTTTTAACCCTTATCCCTATAAAAATCAAAACTCTGTCTGTGTGTGAACAGAAGCCGCGTGGAGAGGCTACATTTAGCCATGACAGTTTAGTGAGAGATTCAAACCACTGTCTTCTCTATATGGACAAATCTGCGGCAGTTTAATAGTAGATGGCAAACCAAGGCAATGCGGACAGCGGGATGGTTTTTAAAAATAGCAAAAAATTAATTAATAACTGATTACAATGCAATCTTACTAAATTAGTTACACTTACACCATTAAACTTTTAACATTAAGATTTGCATAAGGTAACTTTAAAATTTAAATGGCCCCTAAGAAATGCATATTTCCTTGGTTGTTAGACTGCTGCAGACTGTGGTGGTGTTCGTGGAGCTGGAGAGTCCTCTCAGTCTCAGGGCTTACTAATTGGCCAGAAAGATGACATGATTAAAGCATGAGAAATGATAACAACTACATCCCAAAAACTGGCTTTCGAGGCAGGGATCGGCAGATTTTTACCCCAAAGGCCAGATAAAGAATCTAGCTCATGGCTGCGGGCCAGATGAGAGTGGAAAGGAGAAGGAATAGACTGTTGGAAAGAGAGGAGGGGCGAGAGAGAGGGGAATAAGAGAAATGATAGAAGATAACAAGAGATATGAGGGGTGAGGAGAGAGCAGAGAATATGTGAGGAAAAAGCAAGACGAGGGGAGAGAGGAAAGAGTAGAGGTGAGAAGAAGGAGAGAGAAGAGGAGAGAGATAAGACAGGATCGATGAGAGAGGAGAGTAGAGAAGAGTGAGATGAGAGTAGAGATGAGAGGATCGAGAGGAGAGATTAGAAAGGATCAAGGAGAGGAGATAAGAGGGGGAAGAGGGGGAGAGGATTGAGAAGAGAGAGAGAGAGAGAGAGAGAGAGAGAGAGAGAGAGAGAGAGAGAGAGAGAGAGAGATTTGAGAAAGAAGAGAGGAGAAAGGAGAGATGATAGAGTAAAGAGAAGAGAAGGAGAGAGGAAAGATATGAGATTGTAGAGATGAGAGATTAAGGAATACACAGCAGGGTACAGAGAGACGAGAGAAGAGAATAGAGGGGAGAGAGTATAGAAGAGGGAAGAGAGGAGAGGAGTAAGGAAAGAGAAGTCAGAAGAGGGGAAAGAGAAGAGTACACAGGAGAGAGGGGAGTAGAGATGACAGAAGAGAGAGGGGAGTAGAGATGACAGAAGAGAGAGGGGAATGAGAGAGCAAAGATGAGAATGAACAGACGATATATGAGAGGAGAGAAGTAGAGAGGGAAGAGAGAAGACAAAAGAGGGAGAGAGTATAGAAGAGAGAAGAGAAGAGACAAGAAGAGAGAAGAAAGGAGAGAGGTGAGAGAACATATGAGAGTAAAGATGACAGATAAGAGAGGGGAGATGCGAGAGCAGAAACGAGAGTAAACAGGCGAGAGATGGGAGAGTAGAGAGAAAAGAGGAGAGATAAGAAATAAGATATGAGTGGAGACAAGGGAGAGATGAGAAGTGAGTGAGGAGAGAGGAGGAGATGGGAGAGAATCGAGAAGACAGGAGAAATTGGTGAAAATGATGAGAGAGGAGAGGAAAGAGGGGAGAGATTAGAGAGATAGAGGAGAGAGCAGAGATATGTGAGGAGAGAGAGCAAAGAGAAATGAAAAAAGACAAGAGAGAAGATAAAGGAAGAGAAAGGAGAGATAAGAGAGCAAAGACAAGAGAGAAGAGAGTTGAGGGAAGAGAGGATAAAAGAGATGAGAGGAGAGAGAAAAGAATAGAGGGGAAAGGGAAGAGACGAGAGAAGAGGGGAGAGAGGAAAGAGGAGAGAAAAAGAAGAGATGAGAAGAGAGAGAAGAGATGGAGAGGCAGTGGCAGAGGCCAGAGTTTGCCTGACACTCTGTGTAGCATCCCAGCTAATATCAATATCAATGCTTGCTTCAAATGTCCTAATTTTACACAAATGTATATATTTTATGTTTAACTCTATCCAACTATTAACAAGTTTTTGTTTGAGTTTGACTCCGATTTTAGAATGCATGTAAAAATAATTCCGGGGAATAGAGTTTCCCAGGTTCAAAATCCGCGGGTTTCAACAGCTTGTGTCAGATATAAAAGAGCCACCATGTCAAATATAAAAGAGCCACCATGCCAAACATAAAAGTGCCACCATGTTGAACACAGAAGAGACACCATGTCAAACATAAAAGAGCCACCATGTAAGATATAAAAGAGCCACCATGTCAAACATAAAAGAATCACCATATCAAACATTAAAGTGCCACTATGTCAAACATAAAAGAGCCATCATGTCAAACATATATGTAACTCCATGTCAAACATTGAAGAGCCACCATGTTAAACATAGAAGAGCCACAATTTCAAACATTAAAGAGCCACCGTTTCAAACATAAAAGAGACATTGTTTCAAACATAAAAAGAAGTGTCATGCCAAACAAAATGGAGCCATTATAAAGCTAAGGAAATTGTTGCACTAGCTACTTGTTCTCTGTTGGATGATTGCTATTTAAGGATGGATACTTGCTATCAGGGGGATGCTTGCTATCTGATGGATGCTTGCTATCTGAGGGATGCTTGCTATTGGTAGGATGCTTGCTATTGGAAGGATGCTTGCTACTGGGGTAACTTGCTATTGGGAGATGCTTGCTTTTGGGGGGTGGAGGGTACTTGCTATCTTGAGAGGAGGTTGCTAGATATCTATAAGGTCTCTTTGTATCTAGGTTATGCTTGCTATCTGGGGTTGCTTGCAGTTTGGGGGATGCTTGCTATCTGGGGTCTGGGAGATGCTTGCTATTTGGGGGATGCTTGCTATCTGGGGTTGCTTGCTATCGGGTGGATGCTTGCTATTTGGGTGATGTTTACTATTTAGGGATTGATGCTTGAATGCTATCTGTGGATGCTTGCTGTCTTTGGATGTTTTTTTAGAGGAAATGTCTGTTGCTTTTTCATGAAGGCTTTATTTTGCTGTCTATTTGTTATTTCTCTTAGAGTCTTTATTTGTAAAGAATAAGGATTCTATCTAGATATCCCCTATCGGGAGGCGAATATTGCTAGTTAAAAACTTAAATAATTTTAAGTTATAAATTAAATACCTTAAGCGGGGGGCAAACGGCAACTTAAACCGAGGGACTCTGTGACATCCGCCAGCTTTTCGTTTTTCGAGGAGGCTCTTCCCCCTCCTTTTCGTTCTGGCCTGGCGTGGAAGCGGCTAGCTTCCTCGTCTTGGTCTGCTGGTGGGGGACGGATCCCCCCTGCTGCTTTTTTGCGGGGCAGGTGGCTGCTAAGTAGTTGGCTGCTGGCTAAGCGCCAACTACCCATCGACAGCCCTTAGTTGCAACTGGTACCACACGGGTTCTCGAGGGCCGCTCTTGTGGGGGAGGGCTCGGGCGTCGGCTGTCAACTCGACCTGGCGCCTGTGTCCCAAGCCCACAGCCGGCCTCCCGCCCCCTGATCTTGCAGAGTGTGGACCGGGGGCCTGCCGGAGCCTCGCCTGGGAGCAATCCTGGGATAAGACGGCAACCCAAAGCTTCTCTGCTGTTTACCGTGGCAGAGGGTAGCTCCACGGAGCTGGCTGGGGGTATATCCAGTCCCCGAGCGGTTACCCCCCTCTTTTCTACATTTCAGTTTTTCCATTTCAGCCTACTCTGCATGGATAAATCAAAACCATCTGACACGGCTCGGGAGCCGTCAATTCCCGCGGCCGGGGGTCCGTCAATCCCCCAACCCTCCAACATGGAGGTTGATTCTGCCGCGAATCCCGCGGAAACCCCCGCACCTCGCTCAGGTGCGTCCACCTCTACCCCCGCTACAGGGGCGTCTCAAAATGACGGCTTCCAGGTCGTCAACCGTCGCAGGCGCGATGATAAAACCTCGGCTGGCTCTGAGCGGAAAAGGCAGCAGCCAGACGAGCGTACCGACCCCTCGCTGGACCCCAAGAGGCCAAAGGAGGCCAATGCTGGCACGTACGCCAAAGTGGCGACGGAGCCGAAATTTAAAATCTGCGTGCGCGCGGCTAGCGGTACGCTGACCACCGCCCAGATGGAAGCATCAATCGGCATGATTGATGACTTCCTCTGGGAAAACGACGCCCTCGACATCAAAGTCGAGGCGATTCGAAACGCCAACGGCAGCGTCATCCTCGCCTTCAAGGACGAAGCCCAGCTCGAGCTCGCGCTGGCTAACCTGGTGTCCATCTCTTGGGACACCTGCACGACCGCCCTCCCGCCTTTGGTCGTTGAGCGTGCCCGACCACCGCCGCCCTGCAGGCGCTACCGAGCCTTCTACTCCGGCTCGAGAAGCATCGAGGAGATCCGCGCCCGGCTCCTCAGTAAAAACCCCGACCTACCTCAGGACGGTATCCGGGCCTTCAAGGAGGTTCCGGCAAAAGGCGCTCCCGGCAAGACCCTGTACATGGGTTTCTCCGCGGAGTGGGAAGACGCCCTCAAGAAGGACGATTTTGCCGCCTACATCGGAGCGTGGAAGATCGTCTTCCACCTGCTGCTCAGGCGTCGTCCAGCCGGCGATCGGCGCCGAGGTGAGTCCGTGAGCTCGGATAGCTCTGGGAACGAGTAATGCCGTTCCCAACCCCGTGCCAAACTAGGAGCGGGGCGCTGAGGGCGAACCTTAACGGCCAGCCCAATGATGACACTGCCACCAGCAACCAAATAAATAATCCGCCGCCGGCGAACCAACCTGTTAACCTGCACATTATTCAGATCAACCTGCACCACGCCCTTGCAGCATCGAGCAACCTTTCAGGCACCTTTGCCAACAAGGAAGTTGACATCTACCTTATTCAGGAACCGTATACCCGCAAGGGGAAGCCGACCTGCCTGCCGCCAGGCTATCAGGTTCTGTACCTCTGCGCGAACGACACCCCCAGGGCTATCGCCCTCGTCAAAAACGACCTCCCGGCCACTATTATGCCAATGTTTTGCTCTAAAGACATGTGTACTTTCTCAGTCTTTGACTTGACCTTCGTTTCCGCTTACCTGGACATCCAGGAAGACGTCCCTCCCCCCCTCCTGCAGGAGCTGGCGGACTTCTGTAATCTCCAGGATCGGAAGCTTATCGTTAGCTGCGATGCTAACGCCCGCAACACTGCCTGGTCTAGTAGCGATACTAACAGGCGCGGTGACTTACTAATTGATTTCATTAACTCCTCCTCGTTACACATTTGCAACAGAGGCAGCAAACCCACATTTATTGTCTCTAATCGGCGTGAGGTTATCGACCTCACTCTCGTCTCCAACAACGCCCTCAATCAGGTCCACAGCTGGCTGGTTAGGGATGACCTCCCATCGCTTTCCGACCACTCGTACATTCAGTACAGCATCAGCTCCGTCGGAGCCCGTCATGAGAACCGGGACCGCCTTAATTTGAAAAAGGCCGACTGGACAGGTTTTCGAAGAGACCTGCTAAAACTCCTGACCAAAGCCAACTTACTGGACTCCAGCGAGGATCTCCCTGGCATTGAGCATCGGTGCAACTCCATCGTTGAGATCCTAAACACCGCCATACGCGCTAACGCCCCTAAGCTGTTTTGCAGGAAGAAATACTCTCCTTGGTGGAGTCAAGAGCTCACTCGCATGAAGAAAAACACCCGCCGACTGCAACGCCTCGCAAACGGCTCGAATACTCCAGAGGACTGGGAGAACTACCACTCTGCTCTGAGGATGTACAAAAGTACTATCCGAAGGGCTAAGAAGACCACCTGGAAAGCCTACTGCGCCGGCCTGGAAGGGCAACACCCCACAGCCCGGCTGGTCAGGACTCTCAGGCACGACACGCTAGCTCAGTGTAACTCCCTTCTGCACCTGGATGGTAACTACACTACCAGTGCCGAAGGTTCGCTAAATCTTCTTTTCTCCACCTGCTTTCCGCAGGTTGACGAACCGGAGTACGTGGTCGATGACCACAGGCCTTGTGATCACAAGCTTTTCCAGCAGTGCGCCACCCCCCAGCTACTCCAGCTGGCAGCAAATTCTTTTAAACCGTATAAATCGTCTGGCCCTGACAATATCGCCCCCTGTATCCTGCAGGAGGCGCTAAAGCTGCAAAACTTTGCTGATTCTTTCTCTAAATTGCTTGTTGACTGTTATACCACAGGTTACATTCCCACAATCTGGAGAATGTCCAGAGTCGTGTTCATCCCGAAACCTGCTAAGGGTGACTACACCAACGTGAAATCCTTCCGGCCCATCAGCCTCACTTCCTTTTGTGTTAAGCTGATGGAGAGGCTCATCCTGTGGAGGCTTCGAGAGTGCGACCTGCGCTCCGACCCTGTCAGTAAGTACCAGTACGCCTTCCAGTCTGGGAGGACGACTGAGCATGCTCTCCACGCCATTACCTCCAAAATTGAGAGTGCCATCCTTAGCAAACAACTCGCTTGCGGGTTGTTCGTTGACTTCGAAGGAGCATTTGACAATGTCCTCTTCCGCTCCTTCAGAAATTCTCTTTCCCGCAGGAATGTAAGACACAGCATTGTTCGCTGGATTTATTTTATGATCCGCAAAAGGTTTGTGACATCCACACTTATGGGCGTTACCCTCACCCGGGCGGTGATGAAAGGCGGCCCGCAAGGTGGCGTGCTAACTCCACTTCTCTGGAATCTCGTCATGGACGAACTTCTAACCGCTGACATTCCCAGCAGTATCACCAGGGCGGGCTACGCCGATGACGTTGCCGCGGTCGTCAGCGGACCCGACCCCGCCACTCTGCGCAACCTGATGCAGCAATTCGCCGACAAGGCGGCCGACTGGGCTACACAGCATGGCCTAAAAATCAGCGTCACTAAGACTGTCGCTGTCGTTTTCACCAAGCGCCGTAAGTGGGAGATGAAAAACCTCACTGTCTATGGCAGAAACATCCCCTTCAAGAAGGAGGTCAAATACCTCGGTGTGACGCTAACGCATGACCTGCGCTGGACGAAGCACCTTGATAACGTCATCGGTCGGGCAAAACGCTGCTTTGCCCAGCTGCGCAGAGCCATCGGGCCGACTTGGGGCCTCTCGCCTAGAACGGTCCGTTGGATTTATACCGGCATCATCCGGCCCAGTATCACATACGCAAGTCTCATCTGGACTAGCGTGCTGGAGCAGAAGGCCGCCCGTCAGCGGCTGTACCAGCTTCAGGGCAGCATTTGCCGTGCCATCACAGGTGCGTACCCGTCCACCCCTTACGAGGGGCTGAACACTATCCTTAACCTACCTCCGCTTCACCTATTTATTAGGGCGGAGGCTATGAAGTCTGCCTCCCGGCTTATCAGAGATAAAACGTTAAATAACGCGCCCTCTGGCTTTATGCCAATGAAAACATTAATCCCGCATATGGACTTTGTCCGCCGCGACCTTAACAACATCCACATGGACCTGGGCAATGTGGATAGTCGACCTCCCGCCCTCAACATCAGGAGGGGCTTCAAGACCGCCATCCCTGGCCGAGACAACATTCTGCTGGATGTCGGTGTGAACCGGCGCAGCCAGGGCATTCACTGCTTCACCGACGGCTCGCTGTTCAACGGCCGCGCTGGAGCGGGTATTGCCATTTTCCACGAGGGTAAGATGCTTCTCCAGGAAAGTCTGCACCTCGGTGAGAACACCTCAGTTTTCCAAGCTGAAATTTGCGCCATTGAGCAGTGTGCCCAGCAACTGTTTCAGGCGAACATTAATAATTTTGACATTAATTTCTACACTGATAGCCAAGCTGCTATTAAGGCCTTAACCACTGAGAATATCTCCGCTGCTACAGTATCTCAATGCCACCGCAGTGTGCAATCTCTCTCAGTCCTTAACAGGATTAGAATTATCTGGACACCTGGTCACAGCAACATCCTGGGCAACGAGCTCGCAGACTCTCTCGCCAAGGAGGGCAGCAACCCAGACGGCAACCACCGTCTGATGAGGCTACCCACTCCCAGGTCGCAAGTCACCCGCCATATCAACAGGTGGCTCCATCAGCAGCACCAGCTCCACTGGAACAGCTGCACCGAGTACAGGCAGAGCCGCTCTGCCATGCCTAACCTGAACAGGAAAGTCTCTGATTATCTGATTTCGCTTAACAGAACCGACCTCAGGGAGATGTGCATGGTCCTAACCGGCCACGGATTCTTCCAGAGACATATATCGTTGCAAACCGGTTGCCCTCCCACCTGCCCCTTCTGTGGCATAGGAGAGGAGACCGCGGAGCATCACGTCACCTTCTGCCCTTACTTCAACAAGGCGCGGCACAAATACCTCGGCCACCCCCAGCGGATGGACGAGCTGACCACCGCGGACAATATCCGAGACCTCCGCGCCTTCGTCCGGGACTCCGGCCGGATGAGGGTCGCCGATGCCTCCACTGCGGACCTGCCGACTACTGGCGGGGACTGGGCGCACCCCCAAGGCTAATCCTTGTGCTCTTTTACCTTGGGGTTGCGATAGGGGCCTCGCGGCCTATTCGCGGCGCCTGCGCCCCCCGTCAGTAGTAAGTAGTAAGTAAATACCTTAAGCTAAAAATCAAAGTAAGTGATATAATTGATTAATAGTAAAAAACTTTTAAATAATTGTTATTTTGAGTTAGCCTAGAATAGATTAGAAAGTAGCAGTTTTTAAGTTTAAAGTATTTTTCAATATTTATTTTATTTTTAGTTATAGGCCTATCTAGTTATGGTTTGTCTTATAACCTATAAGTAGGCCTAGATTTTAATCATGGCCTATAAAATATTCAATTTTTCTGGAAGAATAGCTCACTTAAAATACTAAATAGGAATAAAATAAATGAAAGAACAACCATTAACTTGTTTTTATTTACTTTAATTTAATTGCCAATGCATTTTGATCCTTATAGGTCATCATCAGGGCAGTAATAAAATTGAAAATTTTAATAAACAGTTAAATAAATATATCTATTATAAGTTGAATATACAATATAAATTAATGTATATAGTTTTCAATTGAAACAAGTTCTAACACATGGTGCAATAGCTACCTCGAGGCTAAAACATGCTGAGTTGGCATCTGGCACCCCCCAGGCCATAGCTAGGCCTAGCTGGCAGTTTAAGCTGGGGTATCAGTAAATTGAAAATTTCAATTTCATTACTGCCTTGACGATGACCTATAAGGGTCAAAATGCATTGGCAATTAAATTAAAATAAAAAAAAACAAATTAATATTTGTTTGCTCATTCATTTTACTCAATTCTTATTTTGTTTAATTTAGTAAATAATCATAGAAATCTCTGAACAAAATCAAAATGTAGGCCTATATAGATAGGCTTACCTATCATTAAAATTAGGCCCTACTATTATTGGCATTTTATTTCAATAGGGCTAATACCAATTGCCAAGTCAAGATACTAGGCCTAGTGTTGACCTAGGTCTATTCTAACACTTTATAGTTACCCAAGAACAAGATGGAATCCTTGCTTGGGCCTTGTGGCATTGTAAGAAGGATAGGATAATGTAGGTGCATATTCTTGTAATAGCCATAATAGCATACAACATGCAAACTGTGCATATGTCAGCTGAAAATAGGAGAACTTGAGCACACTTGTATGGAAAATTCAAAGCCTGTGATTAAAATGAAAGAAGATGTGCAGTCAAGCACTAGGCCTAGACCCATAGACTAGCAGGTTTTATCACAATTATAAACCATGTTTTCTTTCCATTAGGCAGTCTTATGAGAAACGTAACAAGTGTCACATCTTGCTGAAGCCATAGGAGTATAATATAGGCCTAGGCCTATGTATGCCTGGTCTAGGCCTAGGTTAATGAGGCGGAGGTCCAACTCTAACTAGAGACCACTAGACCAGTAGAGTAGCCATACACGGCATACAGTTATTTGATTTATCACTAGGCCTAGTTATAAATTAACAGCACAGCAGGATTACGCCTGTAAGTGATCATAAGAATACATAGTCATTGTATTGTATAAGGTCCTAAGTATATCATTTATCAATTGTCCGCTCGATTGATCGTTCTGGGACTAAACTGAGCCAAGCTATGATGTGATAATAATATTATTATACCTGCATGGTTTAAAAAATAATCACGAAAAAAAATTAAAATTCTCTACTATAATTTCTGAAGTTTTAACACATTTCAAGTTCTGAGTTTTATTGCTAGTGTTTAAAGAAAATATCTTTGCGAAATAATTGGTTACAGTTAAATTTTTGTTCATTTTGAATGTCTTAAGACAATTTTATGTCTGCATTTATCTAGCGTATTGTAAATATTTAAAATTAGGTGAGCACCTGCAGAGTACTACTAGAGTAGCAACGGTTAGCAAGTTGAGTAGCCTTGGTGGTGCGTGTGCTGTTATCCCGCGGGGATTGTTGCTTGATTTAATTGTCAATAAAGTTGCACTTACGTCTATGAATTGATATACGGAAAATATTAGGCCCCTATTAGTGTCAATTTTCAAAGTGAATGCCCCATATTACTATTTGTATTGTATACAGTCCAGATAAGCCTATGCCCCATATGCTTTTTGTATTTTTTAGCTTTTATCTAGACTTAGAGCCAATAGAGCTTCATTAATGCTAACTGTCTTGTATAGTTTGTAATTATAACTTCTATAACTAAAATTGTAGAGTCAAGAGTCTAGGGTATATGCCTAATCCCTATCTCTGGCTATGCCTATGCCTAGAATATAGTTATAGTTATACAATTTCAAACCTATTATTTTCTTACCACTATAGAGAAATAATGGTTTTTATTTAATCTTTTTCCTAGTCCAAGGCTTAAAACCTTTAGGTCTATGCCAGAAAATAATTCTAACTAGGCATAAGTGGCTATCTCCTAGTTTACTGCATTAGGGCCATTCTATATAATTATGGTTGTAACATGACAGGCTATTTTTACTTATAAAATGAAATCTAATCATTGAATATACTAAACCAATATTTTCAATAAAATATTATTTTGTCAAGAATATGTTTATATAGTTTTATATATATATCATCAATAGTATAGATGCTATTAAACCTTGAATGGCACTTATGGTTGTAACAATAGGATTTTTGACATATAGAAACTAAAAGGTAAAAGTCTTATAACATTTTTCATTTTTGATATTTTGCAATACATTTTTTAAATTTGACTAAGATTGTCTAAGAACATCTTAAGAAATCATACTCTTTTATTAGAATATATAAACTTATAAAGGCAACAAAGATACAAAAGAAAAGGCAGCCTTATAGTCGTAACATTATGGTCGTAACATATTTTTTCTATCAATTCAGTAACTTTGAGTTACCAATATATTAAAAATATACTAGATTATATAGTCACTAATGTTTTTATCTGATTATGCAAATACTATAATTTTATCTATATTTTGTTTCAACCTTCCAAAGCTTTTCATTTGTTTTCAAGAGGTACACAAAGTTAATGATGTCTTTTGCTTAGAAAAATGTCCAAATTTTTACAAAAATGGCTTTTTGCCAATTGATAACATACTAATCCAACGTTTTATCATTTATTTATTCTTAGATTGTATATATTACATATAAAAAAAATTAGGCAAAAAAATTGGCTGATAAGGCAATGGCAAGTAAAAATATTGATTTTTTTTATTTTCCAAATATGTCTATCTTATATAAAATGAGCCATTAAATTATTTTTGTGTAGAAAATGAAAAGTTACATATTTCAATAGTTGATAGTAGTTAGAGGGCAGTCCAAAGTATCAATAATAATGCACAGCCACAACCCAATATAGGAATTTTCCAAACTCCTTCGGGAAGAGGCGGCGCCATAGGTACTCATTGAGGTGGGTCTCAAACAGGGTATTGCTGGTGCCATACATCGCCCTGAATTTGGCCTTGACATATGCCCAAGACTTCTCAATGGTGTTTGTGTGGATAGTCAAGTTGTGGGGGTCCACAAAGTAAAGTTGGTGATTGTAGTTGGTGCTCTAGGCCTCCTAGCCATATGGGCAGTCAGTAGGTAGGCTAAAAATTTTGAAAGTAGGCAAATAATTTATTTAACACAGTAAACTAGAAGATTGCCAGCCTAAGCAGTAATGTAAATTTATTATTGTATTTATAACTTTCGTTAATAACTTATTTTTAATGACAATGTAACTTATTTTTATTTTTAAAACATCTTGTATCTAATTAAAAATCATTATCATATCATTTTTCCCAAAAAAAGTTTGCATTTTGCATTGATTATCTATTTATATCTTGATTTATGCCTTGATAAATTTATAGCCATATGTCTAGGCCTAATAATAGGCCCATCCTAATGTTCACTATGAATGTACATTAGGATGCATGACTACTATAGGCCTAGTCTTTATATCATGCCTATGTAGGAAAAAATCTTTTTGATGACAGTATCCATTCCTAAAGGTATTTTGCTAAAAAAATTGACAATTTAAGCTAATACAACCAACAACTTCACAATCAAAACTCATAGTCTTATAGGAATGATGGGATAAAAGCTAATTTTCTTTATAAAGTTAAATGTTTCAATACAAAAATTGATTTATAGGCTACTTTTATATTGTTAATTAGTAAGAGTGCTATAGGCCAGACTTAAAGATATAGTAAGCTAGCTCTAGCCTATAGGCTGGAGTTTGCCAACCTCTGATTGACAATAGGCCCTAAAAGCTGATTTTAAAAGTTTGTTTTATTATCTGAATATCATACTCCAAGCATAGTTGCTATAGTATTAGATTAAATGATTTTTGTCTATTTTTGTTTTAAATATATAATAAAATAAAATTGTCTAATAAGTAAAGTTAATCAAAATAATCACCTTTGGTGCTGATAACTTCAAATGGCATTTATCAGCACTTTATCAGTTATCAGCACCTGCTCCAGATAGCAGGATTATACAAACTAATGCTGCTGAGTATAAAAACTCCTATACAGACAGCAGGATTATACAAACTAATGCTGCTGAGTATAAAAACTCCTATACAGACAGCAGGATTATACAAACTAATGCTGCTGAGTATAAAAACTCCTATACAGACAGCAGGATTATACAAACTAATGCTGCTGAGTATAAAAACTCCTATACAGACAGCAGGATTATACAAACTAATGTTGCTGAGTATAAAAACTCCTGTACAGATAGCAGGATTATACAAACTAATGTTGCTGAGTATAAAAACTCCTGTACAGACAGCAATGGTTCTACAAAATATATTTCTGAAATGTAAAACAGCTTTCTATAAAAAAACTCGACCTTGTATTGATCAGAACGAACTTGAGTGTGTGGGTTTGGGCTGCTGCAGTGAGCTACTGAGCTCCAGCAGGAAGGCATTGCTCTCTTATCTCAAGTGTGGAGGTCATAGGGCAGATTGTGCCCAATAAGTTTTGCTCACGCCATTAACTATTGCCCTCCCCTCCACCTGTTTCCATGCATTTTAAATATGCGTCCAATTTAGAAATTCGCTTACTCGCTTTCACTTTGAATCGTCCCGCCAGTCTCCAAAATTTCTCCCCCGCCCCGATCCCGCAGTCCTCAGTCGGCATGCACAGCCAATCAGACACCCAGGCTGGAAGCGGCAGCTTCCAATCTATTGGAGAATTCTACGCCGGCAAAGACGTGTTCATCACCGGTATAACCGGCTTCATAGGCAAGGTGCTGCTAGAGAAGCTGCTCTGGGCCTGTCCGCTGGTCGGCCGAGTCTACGCCATGATGCGCCCGAAACGGGGCCGCCCCGTGGAGGAGCGACTGGAGGTGAGGGCGAGCAGGGCAGGGATAAATGATTGATGGGGATAGACTTAATTAGCTTTGCACACTAGAGTGGCCAATCTGTGGATTGAGGGTGATCGGTATAATAGAGTGACTATAGAGAGTGACAGACAAATGTCTGATATGGCAGACATTGGAATTAGCAATGTAAGACATGGATGAATCTGGAGTTTACAGATGCGAGCTAAAAAAGGTCTGTAGTGACAGATGAGACAGAATGGACTTGGGTGACACTTATAAGTGACAGACAGTGAGGAATCTGGAGTGACAGACAGTGAGGAATCTGGAGTGACAGAGAGGAATCTGGAGTGACAGACAGAGGAATCTGGAGTGACAGACAGAGGAATCTGGAGTGACAGAGGAATCTGGAGTGACAGACAGAGGAATCTGGAGTGACAGACAGAGGAATCTGGAGTGACAGACAGAGGAATCTGGAGTGACAGAGGAATCTGGAGTGACAGAGGAATCTGGAGTGACAGAGGAATCTGGAGTGACAGACAGAGGAATCTGGAGTGACAGAGGAATCTGGAGTGACAGAGGAATCTGGAGTGACAGAGGAATCTGGAGTGACAGACAGAGGAATCTGGAGTGACAGACAGAGGAATCTGGAGTGACAGACAGAGGAATCTGGAGTGACAGACAGAGGAATCTGGAGTGACAGACAGTGAGGAATCTGGAGTGACAGACAGAGATACTGGAGTGACAGACAGAGAGGAATCTGGAGTGACAGGCCTATGGAGATGAAAGGCAGGTGAGCACCCACCATTCCCAGGAGCTGCTGGACAGCGCCCTGTTTGATCGTCTCCGACGCGACCGGCCCGACTTTCGCGACCAGATCCGGCCGGTGCAGGGCGACATGTTCGAGCCCGGCCTCGGCCTCGCGCCCGAAGCCATCGAAGAGCTTCAAGAACGCGTCAGCATTGTTTTCCACAGCGCGGCCACCGTCCGCTTCGACGAGCATCTGAAAATCGCCGTCCAAATGAACCTGGACGGGCCGCGCAAAGTGGCCGAGCTGTGCGAAGGCATGCGCAAGCTGGAAGCCTTGGTCCACGTGTCCACCGCCTACGCCAACTGCGAGCGCAAGGTGGTGGACGAGATCGTCTACGCGCCGGATGTGCACCCGCAGAAACTGCTGGACGCCATCGAGTGGATGGATGACGGCGTCTTGGAGCAGGTTGGTTTGTTTAGGCGCTATATTTTAAGAACATAGGCATTGCTGGTTGTTTAAAAGTACATTTCTACCAGTTTGTATCACTAAAGTACACATGCACCAATCGCTATTTCTAAATTGCACAAGCGTCGGTCGCTGTTAAAAAGTACACATTGCCGGTTCGCCTATGTGTCTGTCTCTCTATGCCAGTCTGTATTGCTAAAGTACACATGTACCGGTTAGCATCAAAAAAGTACACGTGAACTAGCTAGTAATTTAAAATTACACATTTAAGTAGCGTGAACCAAATTGTTTGCCGTCAGGTCACCCCAAAACTGCTGGGCCAGAAGCCGAATACCTACACCTTCACCAAGCAGCTTGCCGAGTTCTACCTGGTGAACAAGTTCCCCAACCTGCCGCTGATCATTGTGCGCCCATCCATTGTTGGCGCCAGCTGGGAGGACCCGTTCCCGGGCTGGGTGGACAACTTCAACGGGCCTACGGGCCTCTTTGCCGCTGTGGGCAAGGTAGGCAGACAGAGTGCTGAAAGATAAGGTGCAGCTTAATTAGACCATATTGAGTTTAATTATTCCAAATCCACAGCTCGAAAACCCACTTTTCAAAAGGTAGAAGATCAGAAATCCCAGATTTGACAGCCCAGAAATCCCAGATTTGACAGCCCAGAAATCCCAGATCCCACAGCTCAGAAATCCCAGATCCCACAGCCCAGAACTCCCAGATCTGACAGCCCCGAAATCCCAGATCCCACAGCCCAGAAATCCCAGATCCCACAGCCCAGAAATCCCAGATCCCACAGCCCAGAAATCCCAGATCCCACAGCCCAGAAATCCCAGATCCCACAGCCCAGAAATCCCAGATCCCACAGCCCAGAAATCCCAGATCCCACAGCCCAGAAATCCCAGATCCCACAGCCCAGAAATCCCAGATCCCACAGCCCAGAAATCCCAGATCCCACAGCTCAGAAATCCCAGATCCCACAGTCCAGCAGTCGCCGCTCCCCACCGCAGGGCATGATGCGCATTATGCACGGCGACCGCAGCTGCCGGGCGGACATTGTGCCAGTGGATATCGCCACCAACGTGCTGCTGGCCAGCGTGTGGCACCAGCGGCAGTTCAAGCCGCAGGGCAGGCAGCCGGTGTACCATGCCGTGATCGGGCCGGCCAACCGGCTCACCTGGGCGGACATTGAGACCCTGACGCCAAAGAACTTCGTGGCCCATCCTACTCAGAGTGCCATCCGCCTGCCCAAGGCAGTGTTCACCACCAATACGTTGTGGTACCAGGCGAACTGGCTGTTCAACCACCAGCTGCCCGCCTTCCTGTTGGATCTGTGGATGTACGCCAGCGGGAGGAAGGCAGTGTGAGTGACAGCTTGGAATTCATTTGGGTGAACGGCGGTAGCTATTGAGTATCCATTTGGGTGAATGGCGGTAGCTATTGAGTATCCATTTGGGTGAATGGCGGTAGCTATTGAGTATCCATTTGGGTGAATGGCGGTAGCTATTGAGTATCCATTTGGGTGAATGGCGGTAGCTATTGAGTATCCGTTTGGGTGAATGGCGGTAGCTATTGAGTATCCATTTGGGTGAATGGCGGTAGCTATTGAGTATCCATTTGGGTGAATGGCGGTAGCTATTGAGTATCCATTTGGGTGAATGGCGGTAGCTATTGAGTATCCATTTGGGTGAATGGCGGTAGCTATTGAGTATCCATTTGGGTGAATGGCGGTAGCTATTGAGTATCCATTTGGGTGAATGGCGGTAGCTATTGAGTATCCATTTGGGTGAATGGCGGTAGCTATTGGAATCCATTTGGGTGAATGGCGGTAGCTATTGAGTATCCATTTGGGTGAATGGCGGTAGCTATTAGAATTCATTTGGGTGAATGGCGGTAGATATTGAGTATCCATTTGGGTGAATGGCAGTAGCTATTGGAATCCATTTGGGTGAATGGCGGTAGCTATTGAGTATCCGTTTGGGTGAATGGCGCTAGCTATTGAGTATCCATTTGGGTGAATGGCGGTAGCTATTGAGTATCCATTTGGGTGAATGGCGGTAGCTATTGAGTATCCGTTTGGGTGAATGGCGGTAGATATTGAGTATCCATTTGGGTGAATGGCGGTAGCTATTGAGTATCCGTTTGGGTGAATGGCGCTAGCTATTGAGTATCCATTTGGGTGAATGGCGGTAGCTATTGAGTATCCATTTGGGTGAATGGCGGTAGCTAGTGAAATTCGGAATTTCTTCACTTAGAATCTGTCGAATGCTTTAACGTCCAGTGGCATTTGTAAACTTTATCACGCTAAAAGTAAAACGCTCTCTAGCTGTTATATTACTTGAAAGTGAAATACTTGAAGTGCATCGCAACCTTAACATTCACGCGCATTCACGCAGCGTTAAGCGCAAAGTTTTTCTGCACCAACCCAGCTCTAGGCTAGCAGAGGCCACTGGATAATGTTAAAGCTGAGTGTGACACACACTGACGTACATTGCAGTTGAGCACGGCTTGATAGCGTGTTTCTCTGTCTCTGACCGCCTTATCTCGGCCAAATGCCCGACAATCCAGATCTGGCGCTGTTTATAATAAAGAAGCAAAAACTCTCGCATTCCACCCTGCACTGGCGCACTTGTTAGCGTAAATACTTAAAATAGAAATGGCATGTGCGCCAGTCCTGTGCGGTGACGGGTCACGCCATTCCGCTCTGGCCTGCGCGCACTTTAATGCAGTATTATTTAGTTGCATTGGGTTTTTGCAATCTGACTTCGAATTGTATCAGATAACCGTGGCAGTCATTGAATTTTGACTCAGGTGTATGCTGTGTCTGATGGAGCTTATGTATATGCTTAACTATTCTTAAGTAAAGTAGTTTAGTTATCATCAACTGGGGATTACCCTAGATCATCGATAGAGGATTTCCCTGTATCATAAATTTTGGATTCCCCTAGATCTTCAATGTGGGATTCTCATAGATCATCAATGTGGGATTCCCCTAGATCATCAATGTGGGATTCCCCTAGATCTTCAATGTAGGATTCCCCTAGATCTTCAATGTAGGATTCCCCTAGATCTTCAATGTGGGATTCCTCTAGATCTTCAATGTGGGATTCCTCTAGATCTTCAATGTGGGATTCCCCTAGATCATCAATGTGGGATTCCCCTAGATCTTCAATGTGGGATACCCCTAGATCTTCAATGTGAAATTCCTCTAAATCTTCAATGTGGGATTCCCCTAGATCTTCAATGTGGGATTCCCATAGATCATCAATGTGGGATTCCCCTAGATCTTCAATGTGGGATTCTGCTAGATCATCAATGTGGGATTCCTCTAGATCTTCAATGTGGGATTCCTCTAGATCTTCAATGTGGGATTCCTCTAGATCTTCAATGTGGGATTCCCATAGATCTTCAATGTGGGATTCCCCTAGATCTTCAATGTGGGATTCCTCTAGATCTTCAATGTGGGATTCCTCTAGATCTTCAATGTGGGATTCCTCTAGATCTTCAATGTGGGATTCCCATAGATCTTCAATGTGGGATTCCCCTAGATCTTCAATGTGGGATTCTGCTAGATCATCAATGTGGGATTCCTCTAGATCTTCAATGTGGGATTCCTCTAGATCTTCAATGTGGGATTCCTCTAGATCTTCAATGTGGGATTCCCATAGATCTTCAATGTGGGATTCCCCTAGATCTTCAATGTGGGATTCTGCTGGATCATCAATGTGTGATTCCCCTAGATCATCAATGTGTGATTCCCCTAGATCATCAATGTGGGATTCCCCTAGATCTTCAATGTGGGATTCTGCTAGATCTTCAATGTGGGATTCCTCTAGATCATCAATGTGGGATTCTGCTAGATCATCATCATTGAAGGCCAAAAAAATCGCACAGATTAAATTCACTCCCTGCTGCCCCACCATCAACCCGAACAGATTCGTCCGCGTATCGAATCGCATCAACAAGTCCATTCGAACTCTGGAATATTTCACCCACCGGGAATGGATGTTCAACAATGCCAATGTCATGCACGCCATGGAGTGCATGTCGCCGTCGGATCGAGTGGTAAGCAAAGTAAAATTGCTTTGATAATTATTCAATTTCTACTTTATAAGGATTATTTTAGTGCTGACATCACTTCCGGTTCAGTGTTGAGAGCATCCGTTGGAAACTGGCATCACTTCCGGTTCAGTGTTGAGGGCATCCGTTGGAAACTGACATCACTTCCGGTTCAGTGTTGAGAGCATCCGTTGGGAACTTGGCATCACTTCCGGTTCAGTGTTGAGAGCATCCGTTGGAAACTGACATCACTTCCGGTTCAGTGTTGAGGGCATCCGTTGGAAACTGGCATCACTTCCGGTTCAGTGTTGAGAGCATCCGTTGGAAACTGACATCACTTCCAGTTTAGTGTTGAGGGCATCCGTTGGAAACTGACATCACTTCCGGTTCAGTGTTGAGGGCATCCGTTGGAAACTGACATCACTTCCGGTTCAGTGTTGAGGGCATCCGTTGGAAACTGGCATCACTTCCGGTTCAGTGTTGAGGGCATCCGTTGGAAACTGACATCACTTCCAGTTTATTATTATTGTTGCTATCCGTCCGACTCAGGTCTCATATTCAGTTTCTCATGTAATTGCTCTAGTTTAATAAAAATCGCTATTCGAATCCCATTCGGACTCGCACAGGAATTCGACTGCGACGCCTCCAAGCTGGACTGGCACGAGTACCTGGAGCGCTACTGCATCGGGGTGAAGCGATATGCGCTAAAAGAAAGCGACGAAGATGTTGGCACAGCCAGGGCTCGCATTAGAAAGTAAGTCAGGTTTACTTATTTTGCTAGCCTGCTACTACTGTTTTATTCATTCCTCAGTAGGCAGAATAGGTTTTTGCTAATAGTTTGCTAATAGTTTTATCGCATAAACAGACTTAATTTACTTGGTAGGTTACGAAGCAGTTGCGTATACCTATAAAAGTATAGTTACTCCCGCCGTTTACCTTGATGATTTTTGTTTTCTCCCGCCGCAGGCTGCAACGACTGGGCCTGCTGTGGAATGTGCTGCTCTGCGTGCTGCTGTGGCGCCTGACAGTGAAGCGGGTGCCCCTGCTGCGCACCATGTGGCTGGTGATGCTCAACCTGGCCGGCTCGCTGTTCAACAAGCTGCCCCGGTTGGCCAGGTCCTAACCAGTGCAATCCGGAGCCTCGCCCCGCCCTAGCGACTGCAATTCCTCCACTCAGTGCTGCTCAGTCGGTATGCAGATTTCCCGGAGTTATCATCTTGGACTATGCGAAATATTCTCCCTTTTGGCTATTTTATTTATTTATTTATTTATAGCAGATTTCAGCGGTGCCCGGCCTCGTCCGAATTTGCGTTTCGCTTCAATTCTTACTGTTCAAAGTACAAATAGCGAAAAGTACATCTTAATAAAGTTACCTTTTGATAAAAGTACAATTTTGTCTCTGAAAAGTACTTTTAATCCAATTTATAGCGCCTACAAGGGTTTTTGGCCTCTTATAAATCTCTCATCTCATACTCTTATCCGCACGGCTGTCGAATATTCAATTTGCACTACTCAGCCTTGTGAGTAGTGTCATGCGCACGTGCGAATTCAGATTATTGTAATTTACATTAAATACTAATTGAATTTACTTGACGCATTCATTCTGGGAGGCCCCGGACGCCGCAAGATGTCCGATTGCTGGCCCTGTTAATGCACCAGGCTATTTTTTCATATTATAAACTTTGCCAACGTGTACTTTTTATTGCCCGCTATCTATAAAAATATTATTATAATCAATTTTCTATTCTCCAGTACCCGTTGCTTTTCAGTTGTTTTTTAGTTCGTTTTTTATTAGTTTGGGGGCTCGGGCCGTTTCGTGCCGCCTCTTGACTTCGAGTTTTTGTTTTGCCTCCAGGAGCGAAGTCCGTGCTCTGCCGTCTTCTTTTACTTGTAATTGCGACTTTTTGATGAAATCTAATTGTTATAACGGGCCGACACGACGGGGCGAAGCTTTCAGTGTCTTTGAGCACATGGCTGCCTTCCCGAGTTGAGTTTCTGAGCCTGCGCGGCAGACAATTCCAGTTGATGTCTTCTTGGCGGCTTGTTTATTTTCTGTTGATTTGGCAGATTGTGGATTTGCCAGACTTTATATATGGCAGATTGTGGATTTGCCAGACTTTATATATGGCAGATTATTGATATGGCAGCTTGTGGATTTGGTAGATTGTGGATATGGCAGATTATTGGTATGGCAGATTATTGGTATGGCAGATTATTGGTATGGCAGATTATTGGTATGGCAGATTATTGATATGGCAGATTATTGATATGGCAGATTGTGGATATGGCAGATTTCGGATTTTCAAATTGTACATATATGATAGGTTTGTGAATACGGCAGATTGTATATGTGGTGGCTTGTGGATACGGCAGATTGTATATGTGGTGGCTTGTGGATACGGCAGATTGTATATGTGGTGGGTTGTGGATATGGCAGATTGTATATGTGGTGGGTTGTGGATACGGCAGATTGTATATGTGGTGGCTTGTGGATATGGCAGATTGTATATGTGGTGGCTTGTGGATATGGTAGATTGTATATGTGGTGGGTTGTGGATACGGCAGATTGTATATGTGGTGGCTTGTGGATACGGCAGATTGTATGTGGTGGCTTGTGGATAGGGCAGATTGTATATGTGGTGGGTTGTGGATAGGGCAGATTGTATATGTGGTGGCTTGTGGATACGGCAGATTGTATATGTGGTGGCTTGTGGATACGGCAGATTGTATATGTGGTGGCTTGTGGATACGGCAGATTGTATATGTGGTGGCTTGTGGATATGGCAGATTGTATATGTGGTGGCTTGTGGATATGGCAGATTGTATATGTGGTGGCTTGTGGATACGGCAGATTGTATATGTAGTGGCTTGTGGATACGGCAGATTGTATATGTGGTGGGTTGTGGATACGGCAGATTGTATTTGTGGTGGCTTGTGGAATCGGCAGCATGGCATGAACTGAGAATGTTAGATAACGGTCAGAGCGGCTTCTCATGCGCTACCGAGGTGCACTTGATAGACTCGCACTTGAAACTGAGAGGCCATTAGCATGACTTCAACTGCTGCAAAAGAATTGCCTGACTCATAAATTAATTTGTCAAGATTGGCATTCCTAAGCTCGGCGGCCCGAGTATGGCTGCTGTGCAAATCTGCCCAGCATTTCTTCTGTTATTCTAAGCGGTTGAGAACAGTAGAATTTTTGTAGCAAAAATGAAACGAAAATAGTCTTCTATATCTAGACATTGTTTGCAGTAGCTTCTCTCTCGCAACTTCTGTAGGAATGCTCACAGCATTGAGCTGCCTTTGAGAACTTTCCTAGCCAGCGCATGCCTTTCTGAGCAAACTGTCAGCTTCTGTAAACTGTCTTGGCGTTTCTTCGAAAATATGGGCCAGACAGCTGACCTGTTTGCACCGGCCTCTGATGTCCCCGCCTCTGTGCAGCTCGAATGAAACAGGCACCATTGGGGTTCCTATACTAGAAATAGCATGCCTGTGAGCTGCCAATATTGCTGAGGAATTTGCTTCTTGATGTCATATTTTGTCTGCCATCCCTCCACTTCTCAATTTCCCCTTCTCCATCTCCCTCTACTCCGTCTCCCTCTCTTCTCCATCTCCCTCTCCCTCCATCTCCCTCTCTCCTCCATCTCCCTCTCCTCCATCTCCCTCTCTTCTCCATCTCCCTCCCCTCCATCTCCCTCTCCTCCATCTCCCTCTACTCCGTCTCCCTCTCTTCTCCATCTCCCTCTCCCTCCATCTCCCTCTCTCCTCCATCTCCCTCTCCTCCATCTCCCTCTCTTCTCCATCTCCCTCCCCTCCATCTCCCTCTCCTCCATCTCCCTCTCCTCCATCTCCCTCTCCTCCATCTCCCTCTCTCCTCTATCTCCCTCTCTTCTCCATCTCCCTCCCCTCCATCTCCCTCTCCTCCATCTCCCTCTCCTCCACCTCCCTCTCCTCCATCTCCCTCTCTCCTCCATCTCCCTCTCTTCTATCTCCCTCTCTTCTTCATCACCCTCTCCTCCATCTCCCTCTCCTCCATCTCCCTCTCTTCTCCATCTCCCTCTCTCCTCCACCTCCCTGTCCTCCATCTCCCTCTCCTCCACCTTCCTGTCCTCCATCTCCCTCTCTCCTCCATCTCCCTCTCTTCCATCTCCCTCTCTTCCATCTCCCTCTCCTCCATCTCCCTCTCTCCTCCACCTCCCTGTCCTCCATCTCCCTCTCCTCCACCTTCCTGTCCTCCATCTCCCTCTCTCCTCCACCTCCCTCTCCTCCATCTCCCTCTCCTCCATCTCCCTCTCCTCCATCTCCCTCTCCTCCATCTCCCTCTCCTCCATCTCCCTCTCTTCTCCATCTCCCTCTCCTCAATCTCCCTGTCCTCCATCTCCCTCTCTTCCATCTCCCTCTCTTCTCCATCACCCTCTCCTCCATCTCCCTCTCTTCTCCATCTCCCTCTCCTCCATCTCCCTCTCTCCTCCATCTCCCTCTCTCCTCCATCTCCCTCTCTTCCATCTCCCTCTCTCCTCCACCTCTCTCTCCTCCATCTCCCTCTCCTCCATCTCCCTCTCCTCCATCTCCCTCTCCTCCATCTCCCTCTCCTCCATCACCCTCTCCTCCATCTCCCTCTCTCCTCCACCTCTCTCTTCTCCACCTCCCTCTCCTCCACCCCCTCTCTCGTCTTGCTCCCGCCCCATCCCCTTGCGGCAAGCACTCAGTCAAAAGCAGAAGCCTTTGGCAAGAGATTTGATTGGCAACTGGTTAGCACTATTTGCAGCTGTGGCACTCGTATATATTCACTTATCATAGCAACTAGTTAGAACTCTAAAAATGTGATATCAAATTGTACAATCAGGTATTGAGAATTGTTTGTGTAGCAATTAGCAATGAGCAGCACTTCTCAAACGCGTGTACATTGGAGGTAATAAAAATTTATAAAACATAAAAACTCCGAATACAAAAAATAGTCGAATTCCATACTAGGGAAGTTCATGTTCAGAACTAGCAAAAATTGGTTTTCAATATCGGCGGCAACGGATCGGACATGAAAATGCAGCCAAGGGGTCAGGACCGTCAGTTCGGTGAGGACATGTACAGTTAATGCTATTCAGCCACCTGCACGCGTCTAGAACTTGAATGTGCTTTTCGTCTTGCCCGGCTCCTTGTGCCGCTTGCTGTGCAGCTGCAGGTGGTCGGACCGGCTGAACTGCTTCGGGCACAGCATGCAGCGGAACGGCTTCTCGCCCGTGTGAATTCGCTGATGGCGCACCAGCTCGTCTGACCGGGGGAACGACCAGCTGCAGCCTGGCCACGTGCAGTGGAACGGCCGCTCCTCTGCGGGTGAGGGAAATTCGTTGCCTGGTGCCGAGATCAGCTGATTGGCGGGCTGGCTACCCTCCCTCTGATTGGCGGGCTGGCTAGCCTCATTCTGATTGGCGGGCTGGCTAGCCTCATTCTGATTGGCGGGCTGGCTAGCCTCCCTCTGATTGGCGGGCTGGCTATAGCCTCCCTCTGATTGGCGGGCTGGCTAGCCTCCCTCTGATTGGCGGGCTGGCTAGCCTCCCTCTGATTGGCGGGCTGGCTAGCCTCCCTCTGATTGGCGGGCTGGCTAGCCTCCCTCTGATTGGCGGGCTGGCTAGCCTCCCTCTGATTGGCGGGCTGGCTAGCCTCCCTCTGATTGGCGGGCTGGCTAGCCTCCCTCTGATTGGCGGGCTGGCTAGCCTCTCTCTGATTTGCCAGCCTCCACTTTCATTTGTGGACTGGAGCATCAAGCTGTTGGGCCCAATTTTCATAATTATTTAAATTTTCATCGTCAGTTTTTATAAGCCAAGATTCCTGTGCGGATAGGAATTAACATTTTAGTTCAGGCCTGAAGCAGTTCCCCAGCTATTTAAATTTCCCACCATGAACTCACCATTGTGCGAGCGCAGGTGCGTCTTCAGGTGCGAGTTCTTGAGATAGGCCTTGCAGCACCCCTGGTGGGGGCACACGAAGTTTCTCGGCCGGTCGCTCGGCGCCCCCGACTGCGCCGCCGCCGTCTGCTGCGGGTCGCCGCTGCTGCCGGTGGTGGCGCGGCTGCTGACGGACGCCGAGCTCACCTGGTCGTCTATCGGCATCAGGAACTTCTCCCAGTCGTCCTCGGTGGCGGCAGCCGCGGCAGCAGCGGCATCCATGGTGACATCGGCGGTCAGGATGCAGTCGTCCAGCATCAGGTCGGGCAGGTCCCGGCAGCACTGCGGCCCGACTGCCATCGCAGAAGATATCGCCGTCCAGTTCGACATTTCGTTCGACAGGTAGAAAGCAGGCGACGTTGTCGCTGCCGCGGCTGCCGCAGCTTCCTCGAACTCCCCGAACAGCATCAGCTGGTCGGCCTCCGGCTCCGTCTTGACGCCAGCTGAGGACGGGTTCATCGCGCTCACGAGTCTGTGTTGTTTCCTGGAAAACAGGCAGGCTTTGCCAGCTCTGCCCTGCTGCGTCTCTAGTCTTATTTAGAGGTCTCCGCCGCCGTCCCAGCCGCTCGGCCGGCCGCCATTGGCTGCAACTGTGGCCACCTCGCCTGAGGTGAAAAACTCTCGCTGCCGAGCCTCCCACGCCTGCCGACAGCCCGGCGCCTCCGAGTGGCCACTCGAGGCCGGGTCAGGAAAGGGGGGTTCGGCGCTCAGCCTCTGTCCTTCTCTTGTCATTTTTCGGATCTCATTTCTCTTGTTAAAAGATTGAAAATCTTTCAATGCCTGCTAATTAAGGTCGCCATAATAAGACTGCGACAGAAGCGAAGTGTTTGTTATTCTTCTCAACTGCTCTTTTTCTATTTAACAGAAGGTCACCTGCCAACATTTGAAGTTCTGCTCACGCAGTGGAAAGATGACAGAAGTTCGAGTTTTGTTTTTAATTTTTTTTCGAATTTCGCCTATGCTGTTTTGCAGCATCAAACAGTCCCGAGAGACACTACAAACTTTGAACGATGCTTTGAAATGACATCTTGAACTTTCAAAAGTCGCAAATGCATGAGAGAAGATTTTAGCTTTATCAACACGAATAAATTCCTAAAATATCACCTTCTCAGCTTCCCAATTCTATTTGAGGATAGCATATGGGCTTCGTTCGAAGTCTTGCGGACCGAATTTCTCTTGGTTTGGAAGTCCTTGGGTGTTTAAAAGCCACCTCGAGAACTGAACCAACTGTCAGTCAGGCTTAAATGTGTTTTTATAACTTAGCTTCGCTTAGCGATGCTTAGCGATGAGCATTGTCCCATGACTGAGCGTGCGTTTTTGGTCCAAAAAGCGTGCATTAATCTTACAGTCTATGGCCCAACCCTATGCGGCGTAGCCAAAAAAGCGTGCAGATAATGAAAAAAGCGTGCAGATAATGAAAAAAGCGTGCAGATAATGAAAAAAGCGTGCAGATAATGAAAAAGCGTGCAGATAATAGCGTACAGCGCCACAAAAAACAGCAGTTTGCAAGCAACGTGCACACGAGGCTGCTAGGAGCATACGGCTGGCCATCAGTCTTGCGAAGAGTGCCGTAAAAGTAGCGCAGGCCAACGCTCAGCTCCTCAGGTTGCGAGGTGTCCAAATCGACGCGCAGGTGCGGATACTTGGCCAAGAAATCGCGAAATTTCGCGACGTATTGAGCCTCATGCTTCTTAGACGATTTTACATCGGTCTCTTGCTCCAGCGCCCGGATTGATGCGTCAAGGTCGATCGAGGCCAAGTCGTCGTTCAAATCAGGGATGGAGTCGAATAGGCGGTTCAGCTCCTCGTTGTCGTCCACACTAGTTGATTGGAGACGTAACTGCTCGTCCACAAGCTTCTCAACGTCGGCCCACTCCAAATGGTGGGAGATCTCACCGGCCGTCATGCCGCTTCTCATGCCGTTAGGAAATAATGAATCCATATGGGGCCAAACTCACGATCAGAAGCTTGTGCATAGCATGCAAGAAATTGTCTATGGTCACTAAGAAAATGTCTATGGTAGGAACTCCTAGCTGCAGGAACAAAAAGCGTGCAGATAATAAAGTACAGTGCTGTGACGAAGAATATTTTCAACGCACGCTCAGTCATGGGACAATATGCCTACTACTAGGCTTACTCGTGCGATAATAGTCTATGACACTCGTGCGCTTCGCGCACTCGAGCCAAGACTATTATCGCACTCGAAAGCCTAGTAGTAATCTTACATTGTATCGCTTTGGACAATCAAAACGGGACGCCATGGACATTCAAGCCAAGCCACAGATCTCACCCTAGTCATGGACTTAAGCAGTTTAGCAGTCTAACTGAGGGAGGCTTGGCCATAGACTATAACTTTGGACATTCAATATGGGAAAAAGCCCAAAGATTTGCTCGTCTTTGGCCTGAAAGCAACCCCATTCCCTGGCGCCAGCAATTCCTGTAGCAGATCGCCAGCGGATGATTGATGCGATTCAACAAATGTCAGCCATCCCAAGAGCTGCAAGAATCTTCCGAATCTACGGACACTTTGTTCACTTTTAAATATTCCAGTGGCCCTGGAAAAGTACATTAAATTGGGCGAATTCCCGTTTTGAATGGTTTTTTTCCCATTTTGATTGTCCATTCCACATTCTATTGTTGTGCATTCCCAAGCAGCCCGAGTCTGTGCATCGTCTGGCTTGAATGTTTATGGCGTCCCGCTTTGATTGTTCAAAATCCCGTTTAGATCGTTAAAAGAAAAATAAAGATCAGCCTGTGCTCAAGATTCATGTCTATGGCCAAGCCGTCGCACAAAGTTCCAACGAAGTGTCATCTCTTTAGTGTGTTTTCCTGTACGGATTTGTCTATGGCCAAACCTCTCTGGGCGCTATATAAAAATTTCAGATCACAGCGAAATCTTTGCTGAATTATTCGGCACGGAGGCTGCCGTTGCGTGCACCCAACCAATTTTCCACTCATTCCTTTTATGGAATTGAAAACCTGAGCTGGGGCAGGAGAGGGCTGCAGCTTGAAGACGGCTCAGGCAAGTCAATGCGTGACTGGCACCTGCGCTTCCCATTGTAAACCAAGGCTTGCGCAGAGTGCTGCTAAAATTTATAGCCTGAAAAAAAGCATAAAAAAGGGGGCCGCCTCTTGCCTAGATACAATGGCTGTAGCTTGCATTTAGCTCTTTACTGCCATTTTGAACTTTATTGCTTCTGCAATTAATAGCTTTTGGACATGGCCGCCTGCGAGTTAATGGTATCTGAGTGACCCCGTGCGGTAGCTGTCTGACTAGATGGGTAGCTGACTGACTAGATGGGTAGCTGTCTGACTAGATGGGTAGCTGACTGACTAGATAAGTAGCTGACTGACTAGATGGGTAGCTGACTGACTAGATGGGTAGCTGACTGACTAGATGGGTAGCTGACTGACTAGATGGGTAGCTGACTGACTAGATGGGTGGCTGACTGACTAGATAAGTAGCTGACTGACTAGATGGGTAGCTGACTGACTAGATTGGTAGCTGACTGACCAGATAAGTAGCTGACTGACTAGATGGGTAGCTGACTGACTAGATGGGTAGCTGACTGACTAGATGGGTGGCTGACTGACTAGATAAGTAGCTGACTGACTAGATGGGTAGCTGACTGACTAGATTGGTAGCTGACTGACCAGATAAGTAGCTGACTGACTAGATGGGTAGCTGACTGACTAGATAAGTAGCTGTCTGACTAGATGGGTAGCTGACTGACTAGATAAGTAGCTGACTGACTAGATGGGTAGCTGACTGACTAGATGGGTAGCTGACTGACTAGATGGGTAGCTGACTGACTAGATGGGTGGCTGACTGACTAGATAAATAGCTGACTGACTAGATGGGTGGCTGACTGACTAGATAAGTAGCTGACTGACTAGATGGGTAGCTGACTGACTAGATTGGTAGCTGACTGACCAGATAAGTAGCTGACTGACTAGATGGGTAGCTGACTGACTAGATAAGTAGCTGACTGACTAGATGGGTAGCTGACTGACTAGATTGGTAGCTGACTGACCAGATAAGTAGCTGACTGACTAGATGGGTAGCTGACTGACCAGATAAGTAGCTGACTGACTAGATGGGTAGCTGACTGACTAGATAAGTAGCTGACTGACTAGATGGGTAGCTGACTGACTAGATAAGTAGCTGACTGACCAGATAAGTAGCTGACTGACTAGATGGGTAGCTGACTGACTAGATGGGTAGCTGACTGACTAGATAAGTAGGTGACTGACTAGATGGGTAGCTGACTGACTAGATGGGTAGCTGACTGACTAGATAAATAGCTGACTGACTAGATAAATAGCTGACTGACTAGATAAGTATCTGACTGACTAGATGGGTAGCTGACTGACTAGATAAGTAGCTGACTGACTAGATGGGTAGCTGACTGACTAGATTGGTAGCTGACTGACCAGATAAGTAGCTGACTGACTAGATGGGTAGCTGACTGACTAGATGGGTAGCTGACTGACTAGATAAGTAGGTGACTGACTAGATGGGTAGCTGACTGACTAGATGGGTAGCTGACTGACTAGATAAATAGCTGACTGACTAGATAAATAGCTGACTGACTAGATAAGTATCTGACTGACTAGATGGGTAGCTGACTGACTAGATGAGTAGCTGACTGACTAGATAAGTAGCTGACTGACTAGATGGGTAGCTGACTGACTAGATAAGTAGCTGACTGACTAGATAAATAGCTGACTGACTAGATAAGTATCTGACTGACTAGATGGGTAGCTGACTGACTAGATGGGTAGCTGACTGACTAGATGGGTAGCTGACTGACTAGATGGGTAGCTGACTGACTAGATGGGTAGCTGACTGACTAGATGGGTAGCTGACTGACTAGATGGGTAGCTGACTGACTAGATGGGTGGCTGACTGACTAGATGAGTAGCTGACTGACTAGATAAGTAGCTGACTGACTAGATGGGTAGCTGACTGACTAGATAAATAGCTGACTGACTAGATAAGTATCTGACTGACTAGATGGGTAGCTGACTGACTAGATGGGTAGCTGACTGACTAGATAAGTAGCTGACTGACTAGATAAATAGCTGACTGACTAGATAAGTATCTGACTGACTAGATGGGTAGCTGACTGACTAGATGGGTAGCTGACTGACTAGATGGGTAGCTGACTGACTAGATGGGTAGCTGACTGACTAGATGGGTAGCTGAGTGACTAGATGGGTAGCTGACTGACTAGATGGGTAGCTGACTGACTAGATAAGTAGCTGACTGACTAGATAAATAGCTGACTGACTAGATAAGTATCTGACTGACTAGAAGGGTAGCTGACTGACTAGATGGGTAGCTGACTGACTAGATGGGTAGCTGACTGACTAGATGGGTAGCTGACTGACTAGATGGGTAGCTGACTGACTAGATAAGTAGCTGACTGACTAGATGGGTAGCTGACTGACTAGATAAGTAGCTGACTGACTAGATAAGTAGCTGACTGACTAGACTCCATTGATAAACAATGAACAGATGGGTTCAAATGCACTTTACCAGAACTGTAAGAATGCATAAATCAATCCTTAATCTGTGCTTGGTCTGACTTCTATAACCCAGCTTCATCAGTGAGTTGTCTCAGTCACATGCAGCATGCAACTGCCCCCCTGGCCACCCCTGTCTATCTATCTATCCATAGCCTGCCAAAGACACCGTGAGAACCGGAGAGTCTGAGCCTAAGCGCCCCAACTGCTTGGCCAGTTTCAATTGTTGCCACATCTTTTGCAGCGAGGGTATGGGGAGGGTAGAGAGAGGGAGAGTGCTGGGTTTCTGAGTGAGGGACACTTTCTGAGAGCACGCATGAAGACAAGGCTGAGCTGCAACGCGAGCTGCGAAGCTGCAGAAGCTGTTGGAAGGGGGGGTCAGGCCTGATTAGAGAGTGTCGTCAGTAGCGCTGAAATTCTCTGCAGCGGCTATTTTGCAATCGCACACGACACAGGAAAAAGTTACAAGCCCGAGCACAGCGGGCGGGCGGCACCAACTATAGGGAGCTCGGAATTAAGCAATTAATTCATCATTTTAGGGCTGGAATGTCCACGTTGAGTCCTCTAAGAGTGCTTAGTTTTGTTTCGAAATTGGAATTTACAACTTTTGACAAAAAGAAGCCTCCCGGGGTTCGGGACTCAGGCTTCCGATCCAATCCAATCCAATCCAATCCAAATCCAATTCAATCCAATCCATTCCAATTCATTCCAATCTATTCCAATCCATTCCAATCCATTCCAATCCATTCCAATCCATTCCAATCTATTCCAATCTATTCCAATCCATTCCAATCTATTCCAATCTATTCCAATTCATTACAATCCATTCCACTTCATTCTAATCCATTCCAATCCATTCCAATCTATTCCAATCTATTCCAATATATTCCAATCCATTCCAATTCATTCCAATCCATTCCAATCTATTCCAATCTATTCCAATCCATTCCAATCTATTCCAATCCTATCCAATCTATTCCAATCTATTCCAATTCATTCCAATCCATTCTAATCTGTTCCAATCCATTCCTATCCATTCCAATCTATTCCAATACTATCCAATCTATTCCAATCTATTCCAATTCATTCCAATCCATTCTAATCTGTTCCAATCCATTCCAATCCATTCCAATCTATTCCAATCTATTCCAATCTATTCCAAGTCAATCCAATCCAATCTATTCTATTTACAACCAGGTTGTAAATATTCTATTTCATCCCAATCCATTTCAATCCAGTCCATTCGAATCGAATCCAATCCAATCACCACCCCGTGTGCCTCTGTCATTTCACCTACGCAGCTATTATCAGATATTACCATAGAGGTCCATCGCGGGTCGAAAAAGCATGAATTAACAATTTAAGCAGATTTATCTGGTAAAACGCGTACAGCCTACTTACATAGAGAGTAGATTCCTGGTTGGACTGAATGCCAATTGTCCGATAAAATTTAAATGTCTACAGAATGTCGCAACTCTAAATAATAGAAATAACTGGAGTAGTTATAACAGGACTCAGCCAGTGCCACCGCGCCCTCATGCGAGCTCACGCATACTTATATTTCAACGGCTGTATTTCTTTATAGAAATGCGAGATAAAATGAAAATACAAGAAACCGGCGAGTTGAGCGAGTCCTGCTTGAGTTGAAGGTTTGACTTTTTAATTCGCTACATTAAGCACTGGAGGTACCCATAGGTATAGTACCAAGTATTTAGAATGAACTCTACGTGTACTTGTAAATACTAGTCTAGATGTACAGTATAAACTGTATTTAATTTCCTATCAAGTGGCCAGCAGTAAAATACCTACCAAGCGAATCTAAAATATTTTAAGAGTAAAAACTTGTGTTGGCTGTCAGCTGCTCACCTCAATTGGATTCTAGCGGGATTTCAATGGGATTCTAGCCGGGATTTCAATGGGATTCTAGCCGGGATTTCAATGGGATTCTAGCCGGGATTTCAATGGGATTCTAGCCGGGATTTCAATGGGATTCTAGCCGGGATTTCAATGGGATTCTAGCCGGGATTTCAATGGGATTCTAGCGGGCTTTGAATAGGATTTCGTGCGATTTCAATGGGATTTCGTGGGATTTCAATGGGATTTCAATGGGATTTCGTGGGATTTCGTGGGATTTCAATGGGATTCTAGCCGGGATTTCAATGGGACTCCAACGGGATGTCGATGGGATTCTAGCGGGCTTTGAATAGGATTTCGTGCGATTTCAATGGGATTTCGTAGGATTTCAATGGGATTTCGTGCGATTTCAATGGGATTTCGTAGGATTTCAATGGGATTTCGTGCGATTTCAATGGGATTTCGTGGGATTTCAATATGATTTCGTAGGATTTCAATGGGATTTCGTAGGATTTCAATAGGATTTCGTGGAATTCTGATAGTACACTCTGACTGAGCAAGCTGAGGCCATCCAGCGGCATCCTCAGCTGCACAGCAGTGCAGCAGCTCCACCAGCACTTCAGGTGTTCTCCGCAAACAGCGGCTCCGCCTCCAGCTTGCGGTTTTTGACGCGGACGCTGCGCTCCAGGGCCATCCGCTTCTCCAAGTCCAGCGCGTAGTCCCCGGCCAGCTCCCACTTGTGCTCCGGCTCCACGCTGTTGCTGACCTCGGTGCCCCACTCCGGGTACACGTGCTGGATGGTGTGCTCGACGGCCAGGTTGCGGGGCTCCAGCATGCCGCGGAACAGGCGCCAGTCCGCGTACTTCCACGGCGTGTTCTCCAGCGGCCTGTACGGGTCCGGGCCGAACGGCGTCTGCAGCCGCATGTCGCCCAGCCGGTCCGCCGTGGCGCCGGTCCGCTGAAAGTTGAAGTACAGCTGGGTGTTGTCCGGGTACGACTCCTTGACGAACAGGGCCACCGGGGCCGGCTCCAGGTACTCCTTGCGGACTTTGTAGGGCGGGAACACCTTCACCATGAGCCGGTCGCACTGGTCAATGGCTGTGCAGGTCGGGCCCTTGATGGTGAGCACCAGGTACTTCACCCAGCGGTGCGCGCCTACCCGCCGGTTCAGAATGCGCCGCGTCACCTCGATCTCACAACCAGTGCGCCTGGCATCGAGAGGGGGGCGATGGCCTTGAGGATGAGCTGGGGAGTGACCTCAATGAGGGTGACCCCAAGCAGAGTGACCTCAATGAGGGTGACCCCAAGCAGAGTGACCCCAAGCAGAGTGACCCCAAGCAGAGTGACCCCAAGCAGAGTGACCCCAAGCAGAGTGACCCCAAGCAGAGTGACCCCAAGCAGAGTGACCCCAAGCAGAGTGACCCCAAGCAGAGTGACCCCAAGCAGAGTGACCCCAAGCAGAGTGACCCCAAGCAGAGTGACCCCAAGCAGAGTGACCCCAAGCAGAGTGACCCCAAGCAGAGTGACCCCAAGCAGAGTGACCCCAAGCAGAGTGACCCCAAGCAGAGTGACCCCAAGCAGAGTGACCCCAAGCAGAGTGACCCCAAGCAGAGTGACCCCAAGCAGAGTGACCCCAAGCAGAGTGACCCCAAGCAGAGTGACCCCAAGCAGAGTGACCCCAAGCAGAGTGACCCCAAGCAGAGTGACCCCAAGCAGAGTGACCCCAAGCAGAGTGACCCCAAGCAGAGTGACCCCAAGCAGAGTGACCCCAAGCAGAGTGACCCCAAGCAGAGTGACCCCAAGCAGAGTGACCCCAAGCAGAGTGACCCCAAGCAGAGTGACCCCAAGCAGAGTGACCCCAAGCAGAGTGACCCCAAGCAGAGTGACCCCAAGCAGAGTGACCCCAAGCAGAGTGACCCCAAGCAGAGTGACCCCAAGCAGAGTGACCCCAAGCAGAGTGACCCCAAGCAGAGTGACCCCAAGCAGAGTGACCCCAAGCAGAGTGACCCCAAGCAGAGTGACCCCAAGCAGAGTGACCCCAAGCAGAGTGACCCCAAGCAGAGTGACCCCAAGCAGAGTGACCCCAAGCAGAGTGACCCCAAGCAGAGTGACCCCAAGCAGAGTGACCCCAAGCAGAGTGACCCCAAGCAGAGTGACCCGAAGGAGCCTACCTGGCGATGGCGCGGAACTGACTCGGCTCAATCAGGAAGGCCTCGATGACGCTGTCCGTCATGAGCACCACGAACTCCCGCTTCATCACGTCGGCAAAGACGTTCATGCAGCCAATCACGGAGCCCTCCTTCTGCAGGTGGCCAATGCTCAGCTTCTTCTTAGCTGAAACAGGGTTCGCCTTCTCCTCCGTCTGCGGCGGCGCCTCGTCCGGAACGTCCAGATCGTCGCCCTCGCCCTCGCCTTCGCCTTCGTCCTCGGTGTCGCCTTCGAACTCGTCCGAGGTGCCTTCGCCGGCTCCACCGCCGGCTCCGCCGCCGCCTCCGCCTTCGCCGCCTCCACCGCCGCCTCCGCCGCCTCCACCGCCGCCGCCACCGCCGCCAACGCCGCCACCGCCGCCACCGCCGCCTCCGCTGCCTCCACCGCCTCCACTGCCGCCGCCACCGCCGCCACCGCCCCTCCGCCGCCTCCGAATCCATCTGACTGAACTTCCCCGCCGCGAATTTTCTGCTTCTGCTGCTGCATGGAAAGCGACGCGCCTACCGGCTGGTTCCGCTGGTCGCCGATGCCAGCGTCCCGAGAATCCGAGTCCGTCAGCAGCTTGTCCTTGGAGGCCCGCGAGGCCCGCCGCTGCTGCGAGTCTGGCGGCGTCGGGTGAGTCCACCGCCAGTTGTCGCTGCCGCTGGAGGCGTCCGGCGACGAGTCCGCGCTGTCCTGGCTGCCCGGGCTCCTGTGGCGGCGGCAAAGGTTGGTGGATTTGTGTCCACGCTACTACTCTCTAAATAACTATCAGTAGTGCGATGTGGGTTTTTTATTTGCTACAGCTTGTTATAAAAGTTTAGAAAAAAATTACTGAGTCTCACAGATCCCAGTCTCACAAATCCCAGTCTCACAGACTCCAGTCTCACAGACCCCAGTCTCACAGACCCCAGTCTCACAGACCCCAGTCTCACAGACCCCAGTCGATCCTAGGCCCCAGTCTCACATATCCCAGTCTCACAGACCCCAGTCTCACATATCCCAGTCTCACAGATCCCAGTCTCACAGACCCCAGTCTCACAGACCCCAGTCTCACAGATCCCAGTCTCACAGACCCCAGTCTCACAGATCCCAGTCTCACAGACCCCAGTCTCACAGATCCCAGTCTCACAGACCCCAGTCTCACAGATCCCAGTCTCACAGACCCCAGTCTCACAGACCCCAGTCTCACAGACCCCAGTCGATCCTAGGCCCCAGTCTCACATATCCCAGTCTCACAGACTCCAGTCTCACATATCCCAGTCTCACAGATCCCAGTCTCACAGACCCCAGTCTCACAGACCCCAGTCTCACAGATCCCAGTCTCACAGACCCCAGTCAATCCTAGGCCCCAGTCTCACATATCCCAGTCTCACATATCCCAGTCTCACAGCTCCCAGTCTCACAGCTCCCAGTCTCACAGCTCCCAGTCTCACAGCTCCCAGTCTCACAGCTCCCAGTCTCAGATATCCCAGTCTCACAGCTCCCAGTCTCACAGATCCCAGTCTCACAGACCCCAGTCTCACAGCTCCCAGTCTCAGATATCCCAGTCTCACAGCTCCCAGTCTCACAGCTCCCAGTCTCACAGCTCCCAGTCTCACAGCTCCCAGTCTCACAGCTCCCAGTCTCACAGCTCCCAGTCTCACAGCTCCCAGTCTCACAGCTCCCAGTCTCACAGATTCCAGTCTCACAGACCCCAGTCTCACAGCTCCCAGTCTCACAGCTCCCAGTCTCAGATATCCCAGTCTCACAGCTCCCAGTCTCACAGCTCCCAGTCTCACAGCTCCCAGTCTCACAGCTCCCAGTCTCACAGCTCCCAGTCTCACAGCTCCCAGTCTCAGATATCCCAGTCTCACAGCTCCCAGTCTCACAGCTCCCAGTCTCACAGCTCCCAGTCTCACAGCTCCCAGTCTCACAGCTCCCAGTCTCACAGCTCCCAGTCTCACAGCTCCCAGTCTCACAGCTCCCAGTCTCACAGCTCCCAGTCTCACAGCTCCCAGTCTCACAGCTCCCAGTCTCACAGCTCCCAGTCTCACAGCTCCCAGTCTCAGATATCCCAGTCTCACAGCTCCCAGTCTCACAGCTCCCAGTCTCACAGCTCCCAGTCTCACAGCTCCCAGTCTCACAGCTCCCAGTCTCACAGCTCCCAGTCTCACAGCTCCCAGTCTCACAGCTCCCAGTCTCACAGCTCCCAGTCTCACAGCTCCCAGTCTCACAGCTCCCAGTCTCACAGCTCCCAGTCTCACAGCTCCCAGTCTCACAGCTCCCAGTCTCACAGACCCCAGTCTCACAGCTCAGTATTGCTAGACTGAGTGTCAATAACAAAGTTGGCGTCTAAGATGCCGCCGGAGGTGGCCATCTCGCTGGTCAGGCGGGTGATGACGGTGGTCCGATGGCCGCCGTTGGAGTGCCGCTGTATATCGCTGAGACCGCACTGCATCTCTGTGGTGTTGTTGTTGGTGCTTCGGGCGGCCGCTTTGCGCTCAGCGGCCAGGATTGAGTCGTAGAGTCGGCCAGCAGCTTTCAGAGTCGACGGTTGCTGCGGCTGCTGCTGCGGCTGCTGACGCGCCTGCTGACGCAGGGCTCGCGTGGCGGCCGGCTGAGCCCGGCTGTTGGTCCAGGGGTCCCAGCCCGCGAGGCTGCTGACCCGGCCAAAGCGGCTGCAGCCGCCGGCACTGCCGGAGCTGCTCAAAGTCAGGCACTCGGGCGCGCGGGAGGAGCCCGGCTCAGTTAGCAGGTCGGTCGCTGACCGGTAGCTCATTGGGGCCAAGGGCGACGCGATGGCGAGGTGAAGGAACGAGAATGCAGGAACTGAAGACGCAAAGCAAGACAAGTCGTTTGAAGCCCTGCTCTCTGCAGCTCGGTTCTGCGTTTCGTTTGCCGCTGCCATGGTTGGAATGGGAGAGAGGCAGGAATTCCTGCTTAGCAATAGTCTATGGCCAGGATGTGAGCACTGCGCTGCTCACGGGTCTGCGGATTTAGACTTTTCTACATTCGTTGCAACCTTCTTATTCAAAGATTTTGATTCCCCTTTCTCAGATTCCCCTTTCTCAGATTCCCCTTTCTCAAACTCCCCTTTCTCAGATTCCCCTTTCCCAAATTCCCCTTTCTCAGATTCCCCTTCTCGCATCTGTTTGAGAATTCCTCAGATTCCCATTCTTGCAGCTGTTTGAGAATTCCCCAGATTCCCCTTCTCGCAGCTGTTTGAGAATTCCTCAGATTCCCCTTTTCGCATCTGTTTGAAAATTCCTCAGATTCCCCTTTTCGCATCTGTTTGAGAATTCCCCAGATTCCCCTTCTCGCATCTGTTTGAGAATTCCTCAGATTCCCCTTTCTCAGATTCCCCTTCTCGCAGCTGTTTGAGAATTCCCCAGATTCCCCTTCTCGCAGCTGTTTGAGAATTCCTCAGATTCCCCTTTTCGCATCTGTTTGAGAATTCCTCAGATTCCCCTTTTCGCATCTGTTTGAGAATTCCCCAGATTCCCCTTCTCGCATCTGTTTGAGAATTCCTCAGATTCCCCTTTCTCAGATTCCCCTTCTCGCAGCTGTTTGAGAATTCCCCAGATTCCCCTTTTCGCATCTGTTTGAGAATTCCTCAGATTCCCCTTTTCGCATCTGTTTGAGAATTCCCCAGATTCCCCTTCTCGCAGCTGTTTGAGAATTCCTCAGATTCCCCTTTTCGCATCTGTTTGAGAATTCCTCAGATTCCCCTTTTCGCATCTGTTTGAGAATTCCCCAGATTCCCCTTCTCGCATCTGTTTGAGAATTCCTCAGATTCCCCTTTTCGCATCTGTTTGAAAATTCCTCAGATTCCCCTTCTCGCAGCTGTTTGAGAATTCCCCAGATTCCCATTCTTGCAGCTGTTTGAGAATTCCCCAGATTCCCATTCTTGCAGCTGTTTGAGAATTCCCCAGATTCCCCTTCTCGCAGCTGTTTGAGAATTCCTCAGATTCCCCTTTTCGCATCTGTTTGAGAATTCCTCAGATTCCCCTTTTCGCATCTGTTTGAGAATTCCCCAGATTCCCCTTCTCGCATCTGTTTGAGAATTCCTCAGATTCCCCTTTCTCAGATTCCCCTTCTCGCAGCTGTTTGAGAATTCCCCAGATTCCCCTTCTCGCAGCTGTTTTAGAATTCCTCAGATTCCCCTTCTCGCAGCTGTTTGAGAATTCCCCAGATTCCCCTTCTCGCAGCTGTTTGAGAATTCCTCAGATTCCCCTTTTCGCATCTGTTTGAGAATTCCCCAGATTCCCCTTCTCGCATCTGTTTGAGAATTCCTCAGATTCCCCTTTCTCAGATTCCCCTACTCGCAGCTGTTTGAGAATTCCTCAGATTCCCCTTTTCGCATCTGTTTGAGAATTCCTCAGATTCCCTTTTTTACATCGCTTTCACTTTCTTTAAGTCCGTCCAAAACTTATTTTCAACAGTTTCTAAAGCCAATAAAAGTACAACTGTGAGCTTGAGACAGTTGCGGGCCTCTTTAGCACCTGCCTCCCATTAGCTGCCTTAATTTGGCAGCTCGACCCCCCCCCCAACACCGACTGACCCCAGCCGCTTTGATTGCTCGAAAATTCGATTCGAAATAGGGAATTTCGAAGTTGAGGCAGCAGCGGAAAAAGGCTCGAGACAAAAAAGCTACTTCTTGTGACGAGAAAATCCCGCAGGATCACGCCACCGCGCCTCTTCGAGTGGCTGCCGGCCTGCTTGAGGGGGCAGTGGGGAGGGAGTCGGCCCCACTCGGAGAGCTCGGTTGCCATGGCAACCAGGCCATCACAACGTGTCAAGCTGGGCAGAGCGGCGGCAGCTAATTGGCCAGAGCTGGGGAGGTGGCGGCCGGCTGCGAGCCGCTTTTAAGGCCCGGCCGGGCCGGAGCCGCCGCCGCTGCCCGCCTGGAGACAATTAAACTCCTCAAGCAATTAATTAGGTTGAGCGATTGAAGCTTTTTCTGCGTGTCACAGAGCACTCACTCGAACCCAATCATCTCAGCAGGCTTCCGGGTTGACGAGGCTGCTGATCGCCGATTTTTCAGTTCAGATTGTTGACTGAGGTAAGCGGCGGGTATCTGTGACGACCTGACTGACCAGGGTTGACCCGGGCTGACCCGGGCTGACCCTCTCTTACCCTCTCTCACCCTCTCTCACCCTCCCTCACCCTTTCTCACCCTTTCTCACCCTTTCTCACCCTTTCTCACCCTTTCTCACCCTTTCTCACCCTTTCTCACCCTTTCTCACCCTTTCTCACCCTTTCTCACCCTTTCTCACCCTTTCTCACCCTTTCTCACCCTCTCTCACCCTCTCTTACCTTCTCCCACCCTTTCTCACCCTTTCTCACCCTCTCTCACCCTCTCTTACCTTCTCTCACCCTCTCACACCCTCTCTCACCCTCCCTCACCCTTTCTCACCCTCTCTCACCCTCTCTTACCTTCTCTCACCCTCTCTCACCCTTTCTCACCCTTTCTCACCCTTTCTCACCCTTTCTCACCCTTTCTCACCCTTTCTCACCCTTTCTCACCCTTTCTCACCCTTTCTCACCCTCTCTTACCCTCTCTCACCTCTTTCACTATCTCTCACCCTCTCTCACCCTCTTTCACTCTCTCTCTCCCTCTCTCACCCTCTCTTACAACCTCCCTTCCTTCAGATTTCTCTCTCAAACTATCTTCATAAATAATTTATCAATCCCTCTGATACGCCCAATTCCTTCTTTCCATCACCGCCCGCTTAAAGAGCAGGTAAACTCGATCCCCAGAAAAAACCGCACCGGCTGAGCAGGGCCACCGCTAGTTCGTATCGGAAAGAGTTGAGGACACAAGAAAAACATTCTAATGCACTTTCCTGGAATGTGGAATCCCCGTATGAGCTGAGCCTCTCCCTCCCCAAGATACTCTGACTTCAACTTCCGCACTTGTCCCCGAGTCTTCAAGCTCCCAAATCGATCACTGGCCATGTCCATCACAATTTTCAAGCGTGAATGATCATTTTAGCCACTTCCAGAGCGGGAGGATATATTTCAGGCATGCAAAATCGATATTTTTATGGGACGAGTCTTGCGCAAGTCAGGAAAATATTTTGTTGTCATGGCGACCAGATTTGACAGGAAAGATGAAGAGCGGGAGAAGAGGCTGCGCACCTGGCGACCTGAGTTCGCCCTCTGCAGCTGGCCTGTCATTGTGAGAGCTCGCCTCGCCTTCGGCAAGACTGACAAGTTGAAGCGCTTAGGAAGCCCTGATCCAAATCGAGGACGCGTGTGGAAATTTTAAAGCTAATTTTACTGACTTTATATCCTCAATCGCCTACTCACAAAGTGCTAATCAGTAGTCAAAAAGGGTCATTCTATAAGATTTATTTATATTCTTCAGCAGAGTGACCATGGCAACGACCAACACAACAATGACCACAGCGCCCGTGGCGGCCACCGGCGATCCGGAGTGGATCAGCACCTTCAAGAAGTTCCAGCTGGCGATCGTCATCATCGGCCTGATGCTGAACATCCTTGGTCTAGTCGTGTTCTTCACTAAAGCCTCCAAGAGCTTCAACGTGATGACGCTGATGCTGCTGAAGCATCAGACCTGCTTGGACTCGCTGATCTGCCTGCTGAACGTGTTCTACCTGCTGCCCAACCTGCCTGACAGCTCCAGCAACCCGGTGGCCTGCTACCTGTGGTACACCCAGACCTTCTACTGGATCCTCGTTGTCCTCAGCGTGTGGAACCTCCTGCTCATCTGCGTGGAGCGCTTCATGGCGGTGGTGTTCCCTATCAAGTACAAGGCCAAGAAGCCAATCCACGTGGCCTTCATGATCCTCGGCATCCACCTGGGCGCCTACCTGCTGGCCACGCCCGTCACCTTCTGGGTCCGCTACGCCGACGGCGTCTGCAAATACGGCACGCCGACCTTCGACTCGCCGGCTCTTGTCCAGTTCCTGACCGTCCACGCCGCACTTTGGTTCCTCGGCATCTACATGTGCCCCATGGGCGCCATGGTGGTTATGTACACCAAGATCATCATCGTGATCCGCGCCGCCACCGGGGCCACCACCTCCAGCGATGGCAAGCAGAGCAATGCCGCCACTGAGTTCACCAAGACCGCCATCGTGGTCACCACCGTGTTCGTGGTCAGCTTCTCCTTTGACTCCTTCTACTACTTCATCGGCACCTTCTCGCCCGTCATCAACTACGAGGTGAACTCGACGCCGCAGATCTTTAGCACCTTCATGGTGACGCTGAACTCGTGCTCTGCCGTCATCATCTACCTGATCTTCATGCGGGTGTTTCGCAAGCACAGCCTTCAGCTGCTCAGCTGCGGCCGCTACAAGGGCACCGGAGCGGTCGGCGGCGGCCCGGCCAGCGGCACCACCAGCGGCTGAGAGCGTCGGCGACCGTTGCCATGGCAACAACTGGGCCGAATATTAAATCGGTAAAACTGACTCAAACCTCAATTAGCGGTAGGGTTAGATTTATTAATGGGATTAACAGCACTGATTGGAAGAACCAGGAGATTAACGGCACCGATTTGAAGAATCAGGGGATTAACGGCACTGATTTGATTTGAAGAATCAGGGGATTAACGGCACTGATTTGAAGGACTAGGGGATTAGCGACACTGATTTGAAGGACTAGGGGATTAGCGGCACTGATTTGAAGGACTAGGGGATTAGCGGCACTGATTTGAAGGACTAGGGGATTAGCGGCACTGATTTGAAGGATTAGGGGATTAGCGGCCCTGATTTGAAGGACTAGGGGATTAGCGGCGCTGATTTGAAGGACTAGGGGATTAGCGGCACTGATTTGAAGGACTAGGGGATTAGCGGCACTGATTTGAAGGACTAGGGGATTAGCGGCACTGATTTGAAGGACTAGGGGATTAGCGGCACTGATTTGAAGGACTAGGGGATTAGCGGCACTGATTTGAAGGATTAGGGGATTAGCGGCGCTGATTTGAAGGACTAGGGGATTAGCGGCACTGATTTGAAGGACTAGGGGATTAGCGGCACTGATTTGAAGGACTAGGGAATTAGCGGCACTGATTTGAAGGACTAGGGGATTAGCGGCACTGATTTGAAGGACTAGGGGATTAGCGGCACTGATTTGAAGGACTAGGGGATTAGCGGCACTGATTTGAAGGACTAGGGGATTAGCGGCACTGATTTGAAGGACTAGGGGATTAGCGGCGCTGATTTGAAGGACTAGGGGATTAGCGGCACTGATTTGAAGGACTAGGGGATTAGCGGCACTGATTTGAAGGACTAGGGGATTAGCGGCACTGATTTGAAGGACTAGGGGATTAGCGGCCCTGATTTGAAGGACTAGGGGATTAGCGGCGCTGATTTGAAGGACTAGGGGATTAGCATGGCAAAGGCTTCAATTAAAGGACGATTTGCTTTTTTGTTTTTTTGTCTTGTGTTTATCTGTTTATTTTTGTTGTGCTTAACCGAAAGGCTGTGCTTGGCTGCGGTTTGCTAGCAGTCGAATAGGCAGCCATGGCGGTGGTAGATTTAGCTCAGCTCCATGCTCACCCTGCCGTGATAGAGTATGAGCTCTCAGCAAATTTTAGACACAGTCACTCTTTAGCCTCACAATATTCACTGTTTTATGTAAATTTTGGTATAAAAAAATTGTACTTTTTGAAAAATGCAAGCCCTTTTTGTTATGCTTAGCTGGCTTTAAATGTTTAAAGTAAGCAAGCAAAATAATTATCAAATGCACATCAGCACATCTGGCACGAACTGCATGTACTTTTTGCACCCGGTTTTACTTTGTTTATTTGTCACAGTCAACGTAATGGCTAAACTAAATGCACTTTAACAAATCTATGAAGTTTCGTAATGTCTAGAGTTTTACGGCGGAGCCTGACACCTAATTGGTTCCGCAAAAATTTAAATTGATTTATAAACCCTAAAATTTGTTTTATTTCATCTAGTCTTAGTTTATGTAATTCACTTTATTTATTTCATTTTCATTTCATATTATCAGATATTCTGGTAGCGAAACTCTGCTCTTATACAGTAGAAAACTTATGTACACTTTATCGTGAATGGTTACTTAAGCCTTTTATCTTTGTAAATATATTCTGAGATGATGTCGATCTATATTTTATTTCCACGCATTCTTCTAAGACTGACACCTGAACTATAATGATGAAATGATGAAATATACACAAAATGCAATAACTCGGATTCAATATTTTTCTGTTGTGGCACGTTAAAAATGTAAAAATATTACAATTCCTTTAGCTTGTCACTGCTAATTTTATCTTTCTGAAGAAAATCTTTTCTTTCTTCGGACTCAAAACCTCGAACTCACCTGACTCTATGCAGTTATTTTATTACGTCGTTGAAAAAAAGGCTTTTTAGTTTCTCTTTAGCATGTCAGGTCTATTTTTAGCTCATTTACTCGTAGGCAGATTTCACTCGCCGGGAATTCCGGCGTCCGGAGTCAGTAGGGGTGGGTTAAATGTACATTGTCGCTATGGTGGGGTTGGGGGAATGAATGTACATTGTCTCAATAGTGGGGTTTGAGAGGAATAGATGTACAGCGAGCGTCCAGAGATAATCGGCGGGCGCCCGACAGAGTTGCGTGTTGTGGCATGCTGCGGTAAAGGCCGCTTATTTATTGAGGCAAACCCTGCGCTCGGCCTTGAAGATGTTAAATAAAGTGAAATCGGAACCAAGCACCCCATTACTGGCTAGCTATAAAGGTGAGACGCCACAGGAGCTCCCATAAAGTACATCAACAGCCACGACAACAGCTGACTAAATGGGAACAGAAATGTCCAGCAAGGATTTGCACAGCAAGCAGTTGCCGTCAAGACAGGCGCACCTGTTCAGGCGCCGGATCTCCAGCCTGGTATTTGGCATCGCCCTACTAGCCTCGACCGGGCTTGTCGCCGGGGCCACCGCCGCTCGCGCCGTGCAGTGTCCGGCCTCGGTCGACTGTCCCGGACAGCGCGGCCGGCTGCACTTTGCTCTGATGCTGAGCGGCAGCGCACTGTTCATCGGGTCTCTGGCCGGGCTGCTCATCCTGCGCTACATCGTGTTCGGGGCGCTGCCGCCGGCTGATGACACGGCCGAGTTCGAACACCTGAGCGAGTGCGACACGCCGACTGGGGAGCTGGCGTGAGACAATTTCGCTTCTCTTCTGGCATTTATAAATCTGGTAAAAAGTCCAACTTACCGATAAAAATATTTAAAATATTTTTAAAACGTGTTCTCAAACACGTGCCAATTTGTTTTTACGGTAATCAAATTTTGTTAAATTATATTCATGTTTGGCATGAATTTAAATTTGATTTTAAGTTTAGCAACAAGTTCTTTTTCTTCAAAATTTAGTCATTTAATTTTCTGCAAGTATATGCTAATTACCTGTAATTATGTACCAAAAATTTTGTAAATATGTTTTGTTCTGTCCTCGTTACTTCACTGAAACGCACCAAAACGTCTAGCAAAATATACCGCAATTTGCTTATCGCCCTACTGACAACGAACAGTAGACCAACTAGTGCATTTCTTTCACTTTAAATTATTTAGAAGCACAGCTTCTACAACGCAACATTCCAACTACGGCAGAAAACTGAAATTGGAATGAGCAGAGAATGCGCGGAATCTGCACACAATTCATCATCTTCCTACCAGCTTAACTGTGGCCAAGACATCTTTCCCACTTTCCGGAATTCGATAAGATCATTCGATAAGTGGCTCGCGCCTCACAGTCTGAGGATTTGCCATTTTCCTCATGTCGCATCCTCAGCTGCGACTCCCTCAGCACTTTTGGGGCCTCGAGAATGGCGAATCTTCTTGGACTCAAAGCCCCCTGCTCAGTATTGCTGCTCCCGGTAGTCGGGACTAAGACTCCCTGACAGTCGGGACTGGGACTCCCTGACAGTCGGGACTGGGACTCCCTGACAGTCGGGACTGGGACTCCCTGACAGTCGGGACTGGGACTCCCTGACAGTCGGGACTGGGACTCCCTGACAGTCGGGACTGGGACTCCCTGACAGTCGGGACTGGGACTCCCTGACAGTCGGGACTGGGACTCCCTGACAGTCGGGACTGGGACTCCCTGACTGTGACAGTCGGGACTGGGACTCCTTGGCAGTCGGGACTGGGACTCCCTGACTGTGACAGTCGGGACTGGGACTCCTTGGCAGTCGGGACTGGGACTCGCTGATCAAAGCTGTCAGGGAGTCCCAATCACGACTTTCAGGGAGTCCCAGTCCCGACTTTCAGGGAGTCCCAGTCCCGACTGTCAGGGAGTCCCAATCACGACTTTCAGGGAGTCCCAGTCCCGACTTTCAGGGAGTCCCAGTCCCGACTGTCAGGGAGTCCCAATCCCAACTGTCAGGGAGTCCCAGTCCCGACTTTCAGGGAGTCCCAGTCCTGAGTCCCAATCACGACTGTCAGGGAGTCCCAATCCCGACTTTCAGGGAGTCCCAGTCCTGAGTCCCAATCACGACTTTCAGGGAGTCCCAATCACGACTTTCAGGGAGTCCCAGTCCCGACTTTCAGGGAGTCCCAGTCCCGACTGTCAGGGAGTCCCAATCACGACTTTCAGGGAGTCCCAGTCCCGACTTTCAGGGAGACCCAGTCCCGACTGTCAGGGAGTCCCAGTCCCGACTTTCAGGGAGTCCCAGTCCCGACTGTCAGGGAGTCCCAATCCCAACTGTCAGGGAGTCCCAGTCCCGACTTTCAGGGAGTCCCAGTCCTGAGTCCCAATCACGACTGTCAGGGAGTCCCAATCCCGACTTTCAGGGAGTCCCAGTCCTGAGTCCCAATCACGACTGTCGGGGAGTCCCAGTCCCGACTGTCAGGTCCGAATTTCCGGCCGAGACCTGACCCAGTCCCAGCGTTCTATCGGACAGCATAGGAGACTCACAGTTTGTTCATCGATAATCGAAATTCCCCAACAGACTCGCTGTTAATCCCTCAGCGTCGGCCTTACAAACTGCCCGGTCCCCTTTTATCCAAGCTTCTTTGCGGGCAGAGTGCTGGCCTATCATTAAAATTTACTTATAGTGAAAGTGTGCGAGCGACCCCCTGTTGCCACACATGCAGTTTTATATTATGAGCGCCTGGGGAATACCAAGAGGCCGGATGTAATGAGCCAAAGTCCATTGCTGCTCTCGCTGCCATGTTAAACTATTGTGTCAAAGGTGAAGCAATTGGGGATGTCAAATGTCAAATGTTGGCTGAGTGGCAATTAGAGTGTCAAAGGTGAGGCAATTGGGATGTCAAAGGTGAGGCAATTGGGATGTCAAAGTTGAGACATTCAGAGTGTCAAAGGTGAGGCAATTGGGATGTCAAAGGTGAGACAATTGGGATGTCAAAGGTGAGACAATTGGGATGTCAAAGGTGAGGCAATTGGAGTGTCAAAGGTGAGGCAATTGGAGTCAAAGGTGAGGCAATTGGAGTGTCAAAGGTGAGGCAATTGGGATGTCAAAGGTGAGACAATTGGGATGTCAAAGGTGAGGCAATTGAAAAGGTGGCAATTGGAGTGTCAAAGGTGAAGGCAATTGGAGTGTCAAAGGTGAGGCAATTGGGATGTCAAAGGTGAGACAATTGGGATGTCAAAGGTGAGACAATTGGGATGTCAAAGGTGAGGCAATTGGAGTGTCAAAGGTGAGGCAATTGGAGTCAAAGGTGAGGCAATTGGAGTGTCAAAGGTGAGGCAATTGGGATGTCAAAGGTGAGACAATTGGGATGTCAAAGGTGAGGCAATTGAAGTGTCAAAGGTAAGGCAATTGGAGTGTCAAAGGTGAGGCAATTGGGATGTCAAAGATGAGACAATTGGGATGTCAAAGGTGAGGCAATTGGGATGTCAAAGGTGAGACAATTGGGATGTCAAAGGTGAGACAATTGGGATGTCAAAGGTGAGGCAATTGGAGTGTCAAAGGTGAGGCAATTGGAGTGTCAAAGGTGAGGCAATTGGGATGTCAAAGGTGAGACAATTGGGATGTCAAAGGTGAGGCAATTGGGATGTCAAAGATGAGACAATTGGGATGTCAAAGGTGAGGCAATTGGGATGTCAAAGGTGAGACAATTGGGATGTCAAAGGTGAGGCAATTGGGATGTCAAAGGTGAGACAATTGGGATGTCAAAGGTGAGGCAATTGAAGTGTCAAAGGTAAGGCAATTGGAGTGTCAAAGGTGAGGCAATTGGGATGTCAAAGATGAGACAATTGGGATGTCAAAGGTGAGGCAATTGGGATGTCAAAGATGAGACAATTGGGATGTCAAAGGTGAGGCAATTGGGATGTCAAAGGTGAGACAATTGGGATGTCAAAGGTGAGGCAATTGAAGTGTCAAAGGTAAGGCAATTCGAGTGTCAAAGGTGAGGCAATTGGGATGTCAAAGGTGAGACAATTGGGATGTCAAAGGTGAGACAATTGGAGTGTCAAAGGTGAGGCAATTGAAGTGTCAAAGGTAAGGCAATTGGGATGTCAAAGATGAGACAATTGGGATGTCAAAGGTGAGGCAATTGGGATGTCAAAGGTGAGACAATTGGGATGTCAAAGGTGAGGCAATCAGAGTGTCACAGGTGAGGCAATTGGGATGTCAAAGGTGAGGCAATTGAAGTGTCAAAGGTAAGGCAATTCGAGTGTCAAAGGTGAGGCAATTGGGATGTCAAAGATGAGACAATTGGGATGTCAAAGGTGAGGCAATTGGGATGTCAAAGGTGAGACAATTGGGATGTCAAAGGTGAGGCAATCAGAGTGTCACAGGTGAGGCAATTGGGATGTCAAAGGTGAGACATTCAGAGTGTCAAAGGTGAGGCAATCAGAGAGTCAAAGGTGAGTCAATCAGAGTGTCACAGGTGAGGCAATCAGAGTGTCACAGGTGAGGCAATTGGATTGTCAAAGGTGAGGCAATCAGAGTGTCACGGGTTAGGCAATTGGGATGTCAAAGGTGAGGCAATCAGGGTGTCACAGGTGAGGCAATCAGAGTGTCACAGGTGAGGCAATCAGAGTGTCAAAGGTGAGGCAATCAGAGTGTCAGGTGAGGCAATCAGAGTGTCACAGGTGAGGCAATCAGAGTGTCAAAGGTGAGGCAATCAGAGTGTCACAGGTGAGGCAATCAGAGTGTCAAAGGTGAGGCAATTGGAGTCAAAGGTGAGGCAATTGGAGTGTCAAAGGTGAGGCAATTGGGATGTCAAAGGTGAGACAATTGGGATGTCAAAGGTGAGGCAATTGAAGTGTCAAAGGTAAGGCAATTGGAGTGTCAAAGGTGAGGCAATTGGGATGTCAAAGGTGAGACAATTGGGATGTCAAAGGTGAGACAATTGGGATGTCAAAGGTGAGGCAATTGGAGTGTCAAAGGTGAGGCAATTGGAGTCAAAGGTGAGGCAATTGGAGTGTCAAAGGTGAGGCAATTGGGATGTCAAAGGTGAGACAATTGGGATGTCAAAGGTGAGGCAATTGAAGTGTCAAAGGTAAGGCAATTGGAGTGTCAAAGGTGAGGCAATTGGGATGTCAAAGATGAGACAATTGGGATGTCAAAGGTGAGGCAATTGGGATGTCAAAGGTGAGACAATTGGGATGTCAAAGGTGAGACAATTGGGATGTCAAAGGTGAGGCAATTGGAGTGTCAAAGGTGAGGCAATTGGAGTGTCAAAGGTGAGGCAATTGGGATGTCAAAGGTGAGACAATTGGGATGTCAAAGGTGAGGCAATTGGGATGTCAAAGATGAGACAATTGGGATGTCAAAGGTGAGGCAATTGGGATGTCAAAGGTGAGACAATTGGGATGTCAAAGGTGAGGCAATTGGGATGTCAAAGGTGAGACAATTGGGATGTCAAAGGTGAGGCAATTGAAGTGTCAAAGGTAAGGCAATTGGAGTGTCAAAGGTGAGGCAATTGGGATGTCAAAGATGAGACAATTGGGATGTCAAAGGTGAGGCAATTGGGATGTCAAAGATGAGACAATTGGGATGTCAAAGGTGAGGCAATTGGGATGTCAAAGGTGAGACAATTGGGATGTCAAAGGTGAGGCAATTGAAGTGTCAAAGGTAAGGCAATTCGAGTGTCAAAGGTGAGGCAATTGGGATGTCAAAGGTGAGACAATTGGGATGTCAAAGGTGAGACAATTGGAGTGTCAAAGGTGAGGCAATTGAAGTGTCAAAGGTAAGGCAATTGGGATGTCAAAGATGAGACAATTGGGATGTCAAAGGTGAGGCAATTGGGATGTCAAAGGTGAGACAATTGGGATGTCAAAGGTGAGGCAATCAGAGTGTCACAGGTGAGGCAATTGGGATGTCAAAGGTGAGGCAATTGAAGTGTCAAAGGTAAGGCAATTCGAGTGTCAAAGGTGAGGCAATTGGGATGTCAAAGATGAGACAATTGGGATGTCAAAGGTGAGGCAATTGGGATGTCAAAGGTGAGACAATTGGGATGTCAAAGGTGAGGCAATCAGAGTGTCACAGGTGAGGCAATTGGGATGTCAAAGGTGAGACATTCAGAGTGTCAAAGGTGAGGCAATCAGAGAGTCAAAGGTGAGTCAATCAGAGTGTCACAGGTGAGGCAATCAGAGTGTCACAGGTGAGGCAATTGGAGTGTCAAAGGTGAGGCAATCAGAGTGTCACGGGTTAGGCAATTGGGATGTCAAAGGTGAGGCAATCAGGGTGTCACAGGTGAGGCAATCAGAGTGTCACAGGTGAGGCAATCAGAGTGTCAAAGGTGAGGCAATCAGAGTGTCAGGTGAGGCAATCAGAGTGTCACAGGTGAGGCAATCAGAGTGTCAAAGGTGAGGCAATCAGAGTGTCACAGGTGAGGCAATCAGAGTGTCAGGTGAGGCAATCAGAGTGTCACAGGTGAGGCAATCAGAGTGTCAAAGGTGAGGCAATCAGAGTGTCAAAGGTGAGGCAATCAGAGTGTCACAGGTGAGGCAATCAGAGTGTCAAAGGTGAGGCAATCAGAGTGTCACAGGTGAGGCAATCAGAGTGTCAGGTGAGGCAATCAGAGTGTCACAGGTGAGGCAATCAGAGTGTCAAAGGTGAGGCAATCAGAGTGTCACAGGTGAGGCAATCAGAGTGTCAAAGGTGAGGCAATCGGAGTGTCAAAGGTGAAGCAATCAGAGAGTCAAAAGTGAAGCAATCAAAGTGTCACAGGTGAGGCCATGTTCGAATTGGGTGGGATATTTCGGAATGACGAGGCGCTTCCTCAGCGGGAAACTGAAACTGGGATGGCGGATCCCTCAATGGGACACTCGCAGCTCAACCCCCGTCCCATCGGGAGTTGCTCAGCAGGCGACGGTCTCGAGCAGCTGAGTCCGCAAGCTGGCTGAGACGCCCGAAGGCGGCACGGTCCAAATCCGCTACAGGCAAGCCGCAGGCGATACGAGAATGCATGGCCGCTGAAAGCACCTGTCCAGTTGGCGTGTCGTTGGCGGGATATCCAGCGGATTTGTCGGCAAAGAACTGCTGATTTGCAAGAAGAGTAATTCCATACCAAGTCTAGATTGTGTACCGCCCGGCAGTTCAAGTGCTCAGCCGAAAATGAGTTTCTGTTTCCCCATGGGTCTCTTAAGTGAAATATCCTGCTTAGAATGGAAAGATATCATTTTTTGAGAAGGAAACCTGGAAAGCAGGGCGAACTCAGATACTCCAAGTGGATGGCAAGGCTTAAAATTTGCATAAAAGGCCAGTTTGAATGGACCCGGGCACTATGGCGGCTTGTAGCAGAAATGTTCTTTATGAAGGGAAAATGCGGGAAATTGGCTGGGCAGGAAAAGGTGGAAAATTGACAAAAACTGGAGAGAGGACTGCAGACGGGTGAAGGGGTGTGGAATGAATCAACTTGGACGGAAACAAATACTATGAGGAATAAAGTTGAGATGGAGCGAAAAAAGGGCGGAGAACAGGAAGAGAGAGAGGAGAGAAGGAGGGGAGGGAGAGAGGGAGAGAGGGAGAGAAGGAGGGGAGGGAGAGAGGGAGAGAAGAGAGGGAGAGAGAGAGAGAAGGAGAGATGAAGAGGAGAGAAAAAGAAAAGAGAGGGACAGAGGGAGAGAAGGAGAGATGGAGAGGAGAGAAGGAGAGAAGAGAGGGAGAGAGGGAGAGAAGGAGAGATTGAGAGGAGAGAAGGCGAGAAGAGAGGGAGAGAGGGAGAGAAGGAGAGATGGAGAGGAGAGAAGGAGAGAAGAGAGGGAGAGAGGGGAGAAGGAATGGTGAGAGAGAGAGAGAGGGAGTGCGGAGAGGTGACACGTCAGAGTGCTAGGAATGAGAAACACAGGGACAGGTAAAGTCAGCAGAGATGTGGAAGCAGTTTAGAGGGTCAGAGTCCGTCCTCAGGCAGTCAGCAAACAAAAGCAGCAGCAGCAGCAGCTCTCATGACGCACTCGCCTTGACCAAGTTGGCTGAGTGACACTGAATTGGTTGGCAGTTTTCTCTCGCGCTTTCAGAGCCGCATTTTACATGGCTGAATCCGAGCCAGTGGCTGAGTCGCTCAACGCGACTTCCCCACCAACGGTCCTCGAAGTAAAACTAATTCTCAGGGTTTTTCGCTCCACGTTCAAAGCCGAAGCATGCCGAAGTACTTGATGTCTGGGATTTTGTTAACAAAAATGCTTTATCACAGTTTCCAATGTCCTGTCTGGAGACAAGATTCTCAGACATCAAGTGTTTGAGTCTGCAGTTACTGATGCGAACAGATGCTTTAAAAAAGATTCAGTAAAGCCTTTTAAGGTTCAGTCCTAAGCTGCCTCCACCACGGCTTCCCCCTTCTTCCCTCTCCCCTCACCCTCTCTCCCCCACCCTCTCTTCCCTCTCCCACAGCTCCCTCTCCCACAGCTCCCTCTCCCACAGCTCCCTCTCCCACAGCTCCCTCTCCCACAGCTCCCTCTCCCACAGCTCCCTCTCCCACAGCTCCCTCTCCCACAGCTCCCTCTCCCACAGCTCCTCTCCCACAGCTCCCTCTCCTACAGCTCCCTCTCCCACAGCTCCCTCTCCCACAGCTCCCTCTCCCACAGCTCCCTCTCCCACAGCTCCCTCTCCCACAGCTCCCTCTCCCACAGCTCCCTCTCCCACAGCTCCCTCTCCCACAGCTCCCTCTCCCACAGCTCCCTCTCCCACAGCTCCCTCTCCCACAGCTCCCTCTCCCACAGCTCCCTCTCCCACAGCTCCCTCTCCCACAGCTCCCTCTCCCACAGCTCCCTCTCCCACAGCTCCCTCTCCCACAGCTCCCTCTCCCACAGCTCCCTCTCCCACAGCTCCCTCTCCCACAGCTCCCTCTCCCACAGCTCCCTCTCCCACAGCTCCCTCTCCCACAGCTCCCTCTCCCACAGCTCCCTCTCCCACAGCTCCCTCTCCCACAGCTCCCTCTCCCACAGCTCCCTCTCCCACAGCTCCCTCTCCCACAGCTCCCTCTCCCACAGCTCCCTCTCCCACAGCTCCCTCTCCCACAGCTCCCTCTCCCACAGCTCCCTCTCCCACAGCTCCCTCTCCCACAGCTCCCTCTCCCACAGCTCCCTCTCCCACAGCTCCCTCTCCCACAGCTCCCTCTCCCACAGCTCCCTCTCCCACAGCTCCCTCTCCCACAGCTCCCTCTCCCACAGCTCCCTCTCCCACAGCTCCCTCTCCCACAGCTCCCTCTCCCACAGCTCCCTCTCCCACAGCTCCCTCTCCCACAGCTCCCTCTCCCACAGCTCCCTCTCCCACAGCTCCCTCTCCCACAGCTCCCTCTCCCACAGCTCCCTCTCCCACAGCTCCCTCTCCCACAGCTCCCTCTCCCACAGCTCCCTCTCCCACAGCTCCCTCTCCCACAGCTCCCTCTCCCACAGCTCCTCTCCCACAGCTCCCTCTCCCACAGCTCCCTCTCCCACAGCTCCCTCTCCACAGCTCCCTCTCCCACAGCTCCCTCTCCCACAGCTCCCTCTCCCACAGCTCCCTCTCCCACAGCTCCCTCTCCCACAGCTCCCTCTCCCACAGCTCCCTCTCCCACAGCTCCCTCTCCCACAGCTCCCTCTCCCACAGCTCCCTCTCCCACAGCTCCCTCTCCCACAGCTCCCTCTCCCACAGCTCCCTCTCCCACAGCTCCCTCTCCCACAGCTCCCTCTCCCACAGCTCCCTCTCCCACAGCTCCCTCTCCCACAGCTCCCTCTCCCACAGCTCCCTCTCCCACAGCTCCCTCTCCCACAGCTCCCTCTCCCACAGCTCCCTCTCCCACAGCTCCCTCTCCCACAGCTCCCTCTCCCACAGCTCCCTCTCCCACAGCTCCCTCTCCCACAGCTCCCTCTCCCACAGCTCCCTCTCCCACAGCTCCCTCTCCCACAGCTCCCTCTCCCACAGCTCCCTCTCCCACAGCTCCCTCTCCTACAGCTCCCTCTCCCACAGCTCCCTCTCCCACAGCTCCCTCTCCCACAGCTCCCTCTCCCACAGCTCCCTCTCCCACAGCTCCCTCTCCTACTGCCAACATGAATAAACTGATCCCCTCATATGCCTCCCCCACTGCCTCATTGAGCTGCAAAGCTGATCGCCAACTTTTATAGAAACAATGTCAATTCAAACCCAAAAGCTACAGGCCCAAAGGATTTTAATCCCCTCATGCAGGGGTGGGGGGAGAAACTCCACCAGCAGTCAGTCACCTGCGGCAATACACTATATGCAGCAGCAATAATGCCGGTATATCCCGCTTAGCCTGAAATGCTTTCTTTGTTAACAAATGATTTATTTTTTTACTGTCTGAGTCACCCGCCGCCGCCAGCGCCGAAGCTCACATTGGACAATTGATTTTCCAGCTGCGATAAGTCTCAAATTATTGAAAGCTGCAAAACTGCCGCAGTTTACGATGCCAGTTTTGGTCCGGAGTTGAGGCCCCTGGGCAGCGGCATACCGACACTATAGGCATGTCTCTACAGCACTGGGCAGCGGCATACCGACACTATAGGCATGTCTCTACAGCACTGGGCAGCGGCATACCGACACTATAGGCATGTCTCTACAGCACTGGGCAGCGGCATACCGACACTATAGGCATGTCTCTACAGCACTGGGCAGCGGCATACCGACACTATAGGCATGTCTCTACAGCACTGGGCAGCGGCATACCGACACTATAGGCATGTCTCTACAGCACTGGGCAGCGGCATACCGACACTATAGGCATGTCTCTACAGCACTGGGCAGCGGCATACCGACACTATAGGCATGTCTCTACAGCACTGGGCAGCGGCATACCGACACTATAGGCATGTCTCTACAGCACTGGGCAGCGGCATACCGACACTATAGGCATGTCTCTACAGCACTGGGCAGCGGCATACCGACACTATAGGCATGTCTCTACAGCACTGGGCAGCGGCATACCGACACTATAGACACACGACTTTACAGCACTGGGCAGCAGCATACCGACACTATAGACACACGACTTTACAGCACTGGGCAGCTGCATACCGACACTATAGACACACGACTTTACAGCACTGGGCAGCTGCATACCGACGCTATAGACACACGACTTTACAGCACTGGGCAGCGGCATACCGACACTATAGGCATGTCTCTACAGCACTGGGCAGCGGCATACCGACACTATAGGCATGTCTCTACAGCACTGGGCAGCGGCATACCGACACTATAGGCATGTCTCTACAGCACTGGGCAGCGGCATACCGACACTATAGGCATGTCTCTACAGCACTGGGCAGCGGCATACCGACACTATAGGCATGTCTCTACAGCACTGGGCAGCGGCATACCGACACTATAGGCATGTCTCTACAGCACTGGGCAGCGGCATACCGACACTATAGACACACGACTTTACAGCACTGGGCAGCAGCATACCGACACTATAGACACACGACTTTACAGCACTGGGCAGCTGCATACCGACACTATAGACACACGACTTTACAGCACTGGGCAGCTGCATACCGACGCTATAGACACACGACTTTACAGCACTGTGCAGCTGCATACCGACGCTATAGACATGTCTCTACAGCACTGTGCAGCTGCATACCGACGCTATAGACATGTCTCTACAGCACTGTGCAGCTGCATACCGACGCTATAGACATGTCTCTACAGCACTGTGCAGCTGCATACCGACGCTATAGACATGTCTCTACAGCACTGGGCAGCGGCATACCGAACCCTAGTCAGGCAGCTGCCTCAGCACAGCACTAGACACCAGCCAACCCTTACGCAGACACCTCGAGACCATTTAAAGTCATTAAGTGCAATCTCGAGGCTCAGGTCAGCCGTCTAAAGCCCGTATTTGGCGTGGAAATACAAAAGGTTGGCCGGCTTTCTGAGCCTGCCGCAAGGCGTGACCTGCCGGACACAGAGTAGAATTAGAATCATGAAGAGCTGCAGGCCGCCCAGAGCTTGGCCAATTCTGCCCGCTACAAAAGGGACTTCAACAACCCCCTCCCCTCCACCGACGGGCGCCTCCGCAGTCGTGACAGCGGAATTTCATGAAACCAAAAAGGGGGAGGAAGAAGGAGGCAAAGCCGTCACGGGAGTTGATGGACTGGGAGCTCATAAACTGATCGCCCCTTACTCACCCCTCCCCGCTGACCGACTCTTCCATAGCTGTGGGATTAAGCCAATGCAGCATCCCTGCTGCCCCATCCAGAGTCCCTATCTCCCTGCCCAGCTAAAAAAGTAGCAAAGAAACAAGCGGGAAGGGGAGGGGCGGTTCAGAAGGAAGTTGTTTCTCCTTCGAGTTCCCAGAGATCAGCGCTGGCCCCACAGGAAGCAGGACGGGCAAGGCGGGGAAGGGGGAGAAGGCGAGCTTCACCTCTTGCTGCTGCCTCCTCAGATAATCCAATCCAACCAGTGGGAGGCGGGCCGTTGTCTCCGGGAGCTGCCTGGCTAATCTGGCGTCTCCCGCTGCCGTCTCCCCCGCCGTCACTTAACAGCCCGCAGGTCTTGTGAGAATGGGCGGGGCCGCTGAAGTTACACAGTGTGTATGTGGGGGGCAGGAGCAGGGAAATTACAAATTAGCGGTAAAAGAGAGGCACAGCAGCAGCAGCAGCAGCTAAGAAAGCAAAGGCCGAATCGACGCTTCTAATTCCTGTGCTCAGAATATGCTCGCCCGAGCAGTCAGCAACAAAAGACAGAGAGAGAAAGGCGCGCAACGCTGTGACATTTACCGCGCAGCGCAGATCAGCTCTCTCGCAGTCCGGGGTGCTTTTTGAGCAAGTAAAATGCAGAGTAGAGAAGGGGGGAGGGCCGTGGCCTGGACTAAGGGGCAAATCACCTGCAGTCGCTACCTGAAGCTGCACTTTTCTATGTCTCATTTGCGTCATTCGTTACTGCAACAACAGCAGCGGCCTCGGAAAAAAGTTCCCGGGCAGGGCACGGCAGAAATGCTCGCATCCCAGAGGCTGGTTGACACTCAGCAGCTGCATCGCCATTGGTCCGCGCCGAGCAGTGGCGGATTAGCCTGAGCCCCTGAGTCCCTCAGACTTCAGCGGGCTCCCCTAGAGCTGATAAAGCGTAGAAATCCGACCCCACTCACCGACTCCCTTCATCCGATATCCGGACACTGCAGAACTGCCTTTGGCTGCAGGCAACTCGGACAAACGGCTAAACAGACTCAGATAACAGGCTAAACAGACTCGGACAACAGGCTAAACAGACTCGGACAACAGGCTAAACAGACTCGGACAACAGGCTAAACAGACTCGGATAACAGACTAAACCGACTCGGACAACAGGTTAAACAGACTCGGACAACAGGCTAAACAGACTCGGACAACAGGTTAAACAGACTCGAACAACAGCAAGAACAGAATGGATTCGAACGCCTCCTCTCACAGGGACAGTCAACAGGATTCGCTGTACCGCAGCCTCCTGCTGCCATCGTACGCCGTCAGCCTGACTGTGTCGCTGATCTCGCTGATCTCGCTGGTGTTCACACTATGGATTTTTGTACGCCGTCGGGACGCCACGGCCGGCGCCCGCGGCATGGTGCTGCTGATCGCCACCGACACCTTCGCCTCCATGGTGCTGGTCAGCGTCCACGTCATCAGCATTAGCGAGGTCGCCAACGTGACGATCGCCAGCACATCGGCCTGGCGGAGCTTCGCCGACATCCAGTTCACCGCCACCAACGCCAGCCTGCTGCTCCGGAACTGGTGGGTGGCCTTCCTCACGCTCGCCCGCCTCATCGTCATTCTGTTCCCGCTGCACGTCACCGAGATTCTCACCCGCCGACGCCAGGTGGTCGCCTTCGTGATCATCCTGATTGCCTCGGTGGCGATCAGCGGCGCCAGGTACGCCGAGGAGAAGGCCTGCGCCGACTCTGCCGTCGCCTCTTACGACGCTGCCGCGCCCGCCGATCCGGCCAAGGCCATCGTGGCCAGCACCACCTCCTGCGAGAGCTTCGTGATCTTCTTCTTCGTGATGCAGACGGGCCTGCCTGTGCCCGTGGTGCTCGTCATCTCCGTGGTGCTCGCCGTGCACCTCTGCTCGGCGCCTCCGACCAGCGTCACCGAGGAGGCCGCCGCGCCATCTGCCGCTGCCCGGGCGTCCGGCGCCGCCAGGTCCTCGGTGTCGCCGCCGTCCCGACCGCAGCTGATGAAGCGTCGGGCAACGCGCATCCTGCTGGTGCTGGCGGCGACCTTCACGGTGCTGGAGGTGCCCACCCTGGCGTGCTCCATGTGCCTGTACACCCTGCCCAGCTTCAGGGCCTCGGAGCTCAGCCGCCTGCTGGTCTCGCTGTCCAACTGCCTGGTGACGCTGGACACCCTGGCCAACTTCTTCGTGTTCTTCGTGTTCTCCAAGTCCTTCAAGGTGGAGGTGAAGCGCTGCCTCTGCCATCGGCTGCAGGACGGCGGAGTCGGCGGCCAGCCGAGCTCGCAGCGGCGCTGGCAGCAGCAGCAGCAGCAGCAGGCGTTGCTGTTGCACAGGCGCGGCACCAGCGAGCGGCGGCGACAGCCCGGCGGCACCGTGATGGAGGCGATGGCCGAGGACTCCGGGGCGGAGCTGAGCAAGCTGTAGCTGAGCTGGCGCCATCTCGACTCCACTGAGCACCCTCGATGCACTCTGAGCTGACAGCTCTCAATAAACAATTCGTGTTTGCACTGCAGTTCCCCGCTTTCAGCCCCTGAGCTGAGGAGTTCCTTCAGCCAGTTTTTTATCCTGACACAAATCGCTTGGCTCGTCTTAATGAAACTTTTTAAAAACTTCGCCGAATTGCACGGCCGTCTCTCTTGTGTTGTGGGCAAGCTAAGCACTGTTTATCAAGTCAACTATAAGTACAAATCAACGCTGCTTGTAGAAATTATTTACATTTTTGTCTGCTGCTTTTTTTATTTGTAATGTGCGGCAACATCGACAACGGGCCGACTTTATCGTCGCTCGTCAGGCACGGGGGGGCGGTGGGTGCCAACGCAAGTCAAGGCGAGAGCCGGCCCGCAGCCAGCTCAAGGATGTGGGCAGTCGTGCTCAGTCCGCTGAACCCTGAGAACGCGCACGCACTTGCACAGGGTGTATGGAGCGGCCTGGAACTGGTGGCAACGGGCTCCAAATCAACGTGCCTGCAGCGCACAGAATCGAACCTGAAGGCATGTTGGAGCGAGAATCATGCAGATATCATGCAGTACTCGCACTTCTATCCCGTGGCTTGTGGCTGCACCTCGAGGGCCTCACCGACGAGTCATCGGCTGCGCTACGCCCTTGGGCGTGCACTACCCCGACAGGTTGCCGTCCAGAGACCCGATGGCCCGCGCTGGCACACCAGACGTGAGCGGCACCCGTGCGCCGGCGCTGCCAGATGCCTCCGGAGTCACGGCTGGCCCTTGCGTGTGTCTATCAGGACTATCAGTACAGGACCGCAGAGACAGCAACAGCTGGCAATGTAATTATTCTCAGTTAAAGCCTGAGAATGAGCGACTGAGCAGAGCTTGAGTGGGGACTGGAAAGATGCCATGCATGTATCGAGGATTATTTCCGTATGAGTACAAATATTTCATTTTAATTTTTCAATTTCTGCCAAAAATTCTCAATTTTTCTAAACTGTTTTGTAATCGCTCACTTTTTTTTAGAAAAGACGGCTTCTTAACAGGTAATTATGCAAAACTGCAGATGCCCAGTGTGCAGCCAATTCATCCAAATCATCGCTCTCAAGTCAAGTATTTTTAAAAGGCCTACTAAAATAACATGCTACTGAATGTAAGTGCACCGATCAGACTCCCACATGAGCAATTTGCAGCTTAACAGTACGGATGACAAGCCATTTTTCCGCCCGTCGAAGGGGAAGAGATTACCCCCTGCCATTTTCGCTTACGCTAGAAAGGCTCGAGCAACGTCCCATCTAATGACCGAATCGAAGCCCCTCTAATGACTTAATTTAAGCCCATCTAATAACCGAATCTAAGCCATTCTAATGACCGAATCTAAACCCCTGTAATGACCGAATCTAAAACCCTCTAATGCCCGAATCTAAGCCCTTCTAATGACCGAATCTAAGCCCTTTCAATGACCGAATCTAAGCCCTTTAAATGATTGAATCTAAGCCCCTCTAATGACCGAATCTCGGCTTAAAAAATCCATGCAAAGACCGCATTTTAAACTTGTACATAACCCCATAATCTAATCTTGTACGAGCTAGCTGGAACCGGATAAGCCCTTGCCTGTCCCTATAATAACCCAAGCACACTGATTAGTGCTCTATAAATATCAGACCTCACAATGAAGCACCTAATTAATGGCACGCACAGCTAAAGTAGCTGTAAAAAAGTGACGCCTATTTGAAACTGAATTTTATAACAATACTAATAGTAATAATCCTCGACAAGACTCTAAAAATGAATACCAACGCAAGGTGCAGCTGAAGCTCAGGAAGCCGAGCTCGACAAGAGGAACTGCACTAGACTGCGTGCCACACTGGATTCGTACAGTTCATGAGATCGCAGCATACCCGTACTAATAGTAACAACCAACACTCAGCCCCGCCGCCCACAGCTGACTTGGCCAGTCAGAAAATAACTTGCAATTAATGTCACTAATAAGCCCATGGAGTGCATAGCTCGTACTGTTCCGTACTATAATGCCACTTCCTTCGCTTTGTGCACTCGAAGCCCCTCGCCTCCCCGACACGCTTAACTTAAAGTAGGAACTTTACTTGAAATCTCTTTGAACAGTCTGGCTATTCCACATCTTGCGCCGTTGCTTTTGGAAAAGGTCAACGAGATTCTTCTTTCTACGAATATAATTCTAAGCAGAGTAAACTTGCACTCGCTCCGCTTTCCAGTGCCAATAATTCAATGGCGTGTCAGCTTTTTAGATGAAAAAGTTTTTCTGTTGCTGTATATACTACTTAGTAATGTAGGCAAATTAACTCTGAGTATTTTCTCGTTTAGTTTCATCCAGTCGTTACATGTAGTGCGGATGTCAGCTACTGACAGCAATTGTCAGTGCGGATGTCAGCTACTGACAGCAATTGTCAGTGCGGATGTAAGCTACTGACAGCAATTGTCAATGCGGATGTCAGCTACTGACAGCAATTGTCAGTGTGGATGTCAGCTACTGACAGCAATTGTCAGTGCGGATGTCAGCTACTGTCGGTAAGTGTCTGTGCGGATGTCAGCTACTGACAGCAATTGTCAGTGCGGATGTCAGCTACTGACAGCAATTGTCAGTGCGGATGTCAGCTACTGACAGCAATTGTCAGTGCGGATGTCAGCTACTGTCGGTAAGTGTCTGTGCGGATGTCAGCTACTGTCGGTAAGTGTCTGTGCGGATGTCAGCTACTGACAGCAATTGTCAGTGCGGATGTCAGCTACTGACAGCAATTGTCAGTGCGGATGTCAGCTACTGACAGCAATTGTCAGTGCGGATGTCAGCTACTGTCGGTAAGTGTCTGTGCGGATGTCAGCTACTGACAGCAATTGTCAGTGCGGATGTCAGCTACTGACAGCAATTGTCAGTGCGGATGTCAGCTACTGTCGGTAAGTGTCTGTGCCGATGTCAGCTACTGTCGGTAAGTGTCTGTGCCGATGTCAGCTACTGTCGGTAAGTGTCTGTGCTAATGTCAGCTACTGACAACTAACTGACAGTGCTATTATCAAACAAATTTCAAAATTGATAAAGAAATGGAAAAGTGAACACCGGAGACTCAGTTTGGCTATCAAATTTCACAAATATATTTAAATGCCCTTACAAGAAAAATGCATAGCTAGGTGCAAAATCCCGCAGAGCTGTGCACTCACAGCGCCAGTCACTTGCCGCACTCCAGCTTGTGCAGGCGCCAGTGCGCCCGCTGGCAGCGCCTGTCGCAGTACAGCCTCCGTCCGGAGCAGCCGCTGCAGGCCATCAGGCGGGACGGCGGCGGGGGAGCGGCCTTACCGCAGGCGTGGCACCGCTCGCGCACCTGGGAGGCCACGGTAGCCACGCCGGTGCGGAAGGAGAGCTCCAGCTGCCGAGCCGCCAGGCAGGCCAGGTATTCATCCAGCTGAGCGCGGGTGGTCGGCACCGGGAACTCCTGGGTTGGCAAACAGGAATGACAGGTGAAAATAATTCGAGCGCCTGCCACCCCAGCAGCTACCCCGCCTCAGCAGCTACCCCCACCCCAGCAGCTACCCCGCCTCAGCAGCTACCCAGCCTCAGCAGCTACCCCACCCTAGCAGCTACCCCGCCTCAGCAGCTACCCCACCCCAGCCGCTACCCCACCCCAGCCGCTACCCCAACTCAGCAGCTACCCCAACTCAGCAGCTACCCCAACTCAGCAGCTACCCCACCCCAGCAGTACCCTACCCCAGCAGCTACCCCACCCCAGCAGCTACCCCACCCCAGCAGCTACCCAGCCTCAGCAGCTACCCCACCCCAGCAGCTACCCCACCCCAGCAGCTACCCCACCCCAGCAGCTACCCCACCCCAGCCGCTACCCCACCCCAGCAGCTACCCCAACTCAGCAGCTACCCCACCCCAGCAGCTACCCCGCCTCAGCAGCTACCCAGCCTCAGCAGCTACCCCACCCTAGCAGCTACCCCGCCTCAGCAGCTACCCAGCCTCAGCAGCTACCCAGCCTCAGCAGCTACCCCACCCCAGCAGCTACCCCACCCCAGCAGCTACCCCACCCCAGCCGCTACCCCACCCCAGCAGCTACCCCAACTCAGCAGCTACCCCACCCCAGCAGTACCCCACCCCAGCAGCTACCCCACCCCAGCAGCTACCCCACCCAGCAGCTACCCCACCTCAGCAGCTACCCCACCTCAGCGGCTACTCCGCCGCAGCAGCAGCTACACCACCCCCAGCCCACCTGCTTGCCGCTGTCCGGCGAGTAGAAGCTCCAGCTGGCCGAGTCCGCATCGAACCGGATCGGCCGGGACAGCAGGCGGGAGGCCCGGCACGTCTCGGAGTTGAAGGCGCGCAGAAACTCCAGGCTGAGCTGGGCGGTGCCGGCGTGGTCGTGAGGCGAGCAGACGGCCAGGCAGTCCAGGCTGGGGCACACCGCCACCAGGGAGCGACCGGGCATCTCGGACAGCAGGCCCGGACACCAGGAGTCGGGCCGAAGCAGGGCAAGTCCGGCCAGCATTAGGTCGGAGTGCCGCTGGGCGAGGCGGCGCACCTAAGAAATGAAAGGGCAAAATGCGATGTGTGTTTTTTTGCCTTGCACTGCGGCCATGATGCCGCAATGATGCTAAGGAGGGTTCCCATCTTCTATGACCTCACATGCAGCCTCTCCTGTTTTTTATGACCTCACCTGCGGCCTCTCCTGTTTTTTATGACCTCACATGCGGTCTCTCCTGTCTTCTATGACCTCACCTGCGGCCTCTCCTGTCTTCTATGACCTCACCTACGGCCTCTCCTGTCTTCTATGACCTCACCTGCGGCCTCTCCTGTCTTCTATGACCCACCTGCGGCCTCTCCTGTCTTTTATGACCTCACCTGCAGCCTCTCCTGTTTTTTATGACCTCACCTGCGGCTCTCCTGTCTTCTATGACCTCACCTGCGGCCTCTCCTGTCTTCTATGACCTCACCTACGGCCTCTCCTGTCTTCTATAACCTCACCTGCGGCCTCTCCTGTCTTCTATGACCCACCTGCGGCCTCTCCTGTCTTTTATGACCTCACCTGCAGCCTCTCCTGTTTTTTATGACCTCACCTGCGGCTCTCCTGTCTTCTATGACCTCACCTGCGGCCTCTCCTGTCTTCTATGACCCACCTGCGGCCTCTCCTGTCTTCTATGACCTCACCTGCGGCCTCTCCTGTCTTCTATGACCTCACCTACGGCCTCTCCTGTCTTCTATAACCTCACCTGCGGCCTCTCCTGTCTTCTATGACCCACCTGCGGCCTCTCCTGTCTTTTATGACCTCACCTGCAGCCTCTCCTGTTTTTTATGACCTCACCTGCGGCTCTCCTGTCTTCTATGACCCACCTGCGGCCTCTTCTGTCTTCTATGACCTCACCTGCGGCCTCTCCTGTCTTCTATGACCTCACCTGCGGCCTCTCCTGTCTTCATGACCTCACCTGCGGCTGCCTGCCTTCTATGACCTCACCTGCGGCCTCTCCTACGGGTTCTCAAATGGCCTCTTCAATGACCTGCCCATGGCCTCTAAACCCCCTCACCAAACCACCGCCCTCCCAGCAGCGGGCGCAGCCTCCATCAGCGGTCCCGCCAGCATCTCCCGATTCAACCGGTTGGCGGCCTCCTTCATCGCCTCGGCCGCGGCCGCAGCTTCAGTCACGTGACGATACCGCTCGGGCATTCGCTCGTTCACCAGTCGCAGGCTGGCCGCTGCTCCGTCCGCTGAAACGGCCAGCACCGCCAGGCCGACGGTCAGCTCGGCAGACAGGCTGGAGAGGTGCGGCGCCAGCTGGGGCCAGTCGGCCAGCTCCACCGGCCGCTCCAGCTCGGACAGCTCCGCGGCCGTCAGGTCCGCGTGCTGCCGGCTCAGCGGGAAGGCCAACGGGCGGCCATCCGCGGGAACTTCGGCGGGGAAGAGAGGGGAAATGGAAATTGCTTCGAATTATCTGACAGTTGTGTGAGCCACCAGTTTACCTCTGATCCCTCAGTGAGCCACCAGTTTATCGCTGATTCCTCAGTGAGCCACCAGTTTATCTCTGATTCCCCAGTGAGCCATCAGTTTATCTCTGATTCCTCAGTGAGCCACCAGTTTATCTGATCTCTCAGTGAGGCCCCAGTTTATCTCTGATCCCTCAGTGAGCCACCAGTTTATCTCTGATTCCTCAGTGAGCCACCAGTTTATCTCTGATTCCTCAGTGACCCACCAGTTTATCTGATCTCTCAGTGAGGCCCCAGTTTATCTTTGATCCCTCAGTGAACCACCAGTTTATCTGATCTCTCAGTGAGCCACCAGTTTATCTCCTGAGTCTTCAGTGAGCCCCCAGTTTATCTCCAGAGTCTTCAGTGAGCCCCCAGTTTATCTGTGATTCCTCAGTGAGCCCCCAGTTATTCTCTAGAGTCTTCAGTGAGCCCCAGTTATTCTCCAGAGTCTTCAGTGAGCCCTAGTTATTCTCCAGAGTCTTCAGTGAGCCCCCAGTTTATCTCCTGAGTCTTCAGTGAGCCCCCAGTTTATCTCCAGAGTCTTCAGTGCGCCCCCAGTTTATCTGTGATTCCTCAGTGAGCCACCAGTTTATCTCTGATTCCCCAGTGAGCCACCAGTTTATCTGTGATTCCCCAGTGAGCCACCAGTTTATCTGTGATTCCCCAGCGAGCCACCAGTTTATCTATGATTCCTCAGTGAGCCCCCAGTTTATCTCCAGAGTCTTCAGTGAGCCCCCAGTTTATCTCCAGAGTCTTCAGTGAGCCCCCAGTTTATCTCCAGAGTCTTCAGTGAGCCCCCAGTTTATCTCCAGAGTCTTCAGTGAGCCCCAGTTTATCTCCAGAGTCTTCAGTGAGCCCCCAGTTTATCTCCAGAGTCTTCAGTGAGCCCCCAGTTTATCTCCAGAGTCTTCAGTGAGCCCCAGTTTATCTCCAGAGTCTTCAGTGAGCCCCCAGTTTATCTCCTGAGTCTTCAGTGAGCCCCCAGTTTATCTCCAGAGTCTTCAGTGAGCCCTTAGTTTATCTCCAGAGTCTTCAGTGAGCCCCCAGTTTATCTCCAGAGTCTTCAGTGAGCCCCCAGTTTATCTCTGATTCCTCAGTGAGCTACCAGTTTATCTCCTGAGTCTTCAGTGAGCCCCCAGTTTATCTCCTGAGTCTTCAGTGAGCCCCCAGTTTATCTCCTGAGTCTTCAGTGAGCCCCCAGTTTATCTCCAGAGTCTTCAGTGAGCAAACCCCTTAGCGGGCCCTACAGGGCGGCTAGATCCAGCGCTCACCCTCTCCATACTGCTCAGCCGCGATCCGCACGGAGTCCTCCTCAATCTCAGCTAAGACCTGAGCCGCCAGGTGCTCGGCAGCTTCGGGCAGCAGGTCCAACTGGGGCTCGAATTGCCAAAACTGGTCCAGCGGATGCTGGTCAAGACCTTCCAGAGGACGGAAGTAAGCATACAGCCTGCCAGCAGTGGGTTCAGTCACCAGGGTGAGGCCAGGGTGCCAGCATTGGGCATCAATGGCATTCAGCAGCGACAGCAGTGGCAGATGGCTAAGCAGGGCTTGCTTTCTACCAGATACCAGCAGCTGGTGCTGCTTCTCAGCTGCTAGCACAGGTGCAAAACTAGATTCAGTCTTGTCTAGTAGCATAGCTGAAGCTCTGCAGTGTTGTTTTTCAATTGGTTCTTTGGTGTAGCTAATAGTGGTCAAAAATTTCAAAATAAAATCAAATAATTTATCTTAACTTTGTGTTAAATTAATTGATTAACTATTGATAGAAGTTTTAAAATCTTGAGAATCTAAAAAATTATAAAGGTATTGATAACATAGATAACTCAAATGCAATATGGCACTTACATTTTGATGTTAAACTAAGATAGGGCCTAAATAATAAAAAATCTAAAATAAACATTGGCAGATCATATAAGCAACCTCTTGCTTGCAATAACATACTACTGAGGATTTACTCCATTATGTTAGACATCTTATAAGAATATATAGCTTATCTCTTATTTAACTTATTCCTATGATGCAATAATCCATGGCCAACAACAATATGATAAGCTTTACTATCTTTGTTGAAGTTAGCAGAGCTGTAAGGATTTAAAATATAATAAGCATAAATAATTTATAACATTTAATTTACTATATGATAGTAGTTAAAATTCCAATAAAGTTATTTGTCCTTATCTATTCATTACAAAAAAACACAAAGTAACAATTTTAACCAAACCCTAGAAATAAAAGACATCCTAGCCAAAGCCAAAGTAAGCCAATGGCTTTAAAAATTTAAGGCAATTGAAAAAATCAATAGAATAAGTGAGAGGAAGATATCTAAAAGTATACATTTATTGACCAACTTAGTAAAAAAGCCCTTAACTTGCTGGCTAATGCTTTACAACCCTATAAGCCAAAAGATAAGATTTCCAATGAGGAAATCATTAAGAGGAACTTTTTTAAAAGGAAACAAAGGCAACAAAGTCAAGACTAGCCTATTTATAAACCTACTATTTGAAGCAAGAAGATAATGGAACTATTTGGCTAGGTCAACAGAGATTGTTAGAAAGTTTCTAATAGAAAAATTGAAAGATCTCACTTGGGAAATAATATCTGTGGCTAGGGATTCCAAAATCCCGACATTTTACAATCCCGGGATTGAATAGTCCCGAAATCCCGATGCTGTTGAAATCCCGGGATTCAAAATCCCGGAATCCCGGTGCTTTTGCAATCCCGGGATTAAAAATCCCGGGATTCGATTCCCAAAAAAATCCCGGGATTCAAATCCCGGATTTTTGGCCCCAATCCCGGGATCCCGGGATTGGAATCCCTATCTGTGGCTAATAAAAGACAAAAAAGAAGTGACACTTTGATAATCAATAAGACAGTTTCACAATGCAAGCCAGATGCATGACAAAAGATTACAAAGCAAGCTAGTTTTATAGAAAATGGAATCTAAAGAGCTAAGAAGACCAAACAAAACTTTTTTGCTATGGCAAAGAAATACAATTATAACTTAATTACTTAATATATAACTAGGCCTACGCCTACATATCTGCCTAGGCTTCACGTTAAGTCAGGCAGGCACTCACTCAGGCAGGCTATGGAATTTCATTAGATTAGATTAAATTTTAATGTTAAATTAGATTAAACGCCAATCACTCACTATTGCATGCTAATCGAAACAGCAGCCAGGGCCCACGGGTGCTATTATTAATAATTATTATAATTATTATACTAAGCTTAAACTATAAAGCTAAAAAAAATTACCTACCCACATTGTGGAAATTTAAAACTACTTCATTGATTCTCTCCAGAAGTCAGAATCAGATCGAGAGCTTTATTCTAAATTAACGTTTTGCTGATTTAAAAAAATGTACTAACAAAACAACTTTTGCCTAGTCATACAGCTTAGGCTTTCGTATCATTTTGTTTATGTTTTATGTGCATAGACTGGGTGTCAAGTAAAGAAGTCCAACAAAAATTCAGTATAAAGTACTCTGAAACATTTATAAGTATGATTTTTAAGTTTGCAAGGAAGCAATAAGGAATGTTATCGTAACATTCCAGCAGGTTTATATTTTTATCTTAGGAAATTAGTACAGGCCGGTCTCTCTTACCAAATCGTGCAAGACATGGCAACTGCGCTCGCTGTTTTTAAACAAAAAAGGGTTTAAAATTGCTTTTTAACGATCCTTTGCCCAAGAGCATGACCCCATGACAAACAGACTGGGGTAACAGACAACAGACAGAGGCACCAGTTCAGCGGCACAAAGGGTCAGGAGGGCCATGACCGCGCGAGGGACCAGCTTCGACGCGGTCTGGGCGCTGGTGGCCAAAGCAGGCTGACATTCAACCTGCCGTTAATTAGGCCCGCGTTCGAGTCATTGACAAACGTATAGACTGATTAAAGTCTCGCAGAGTGTCTCTTCATCCGCGGTTGTTTTTCTAGCCTTTATGTACAATAGCTAGGGTTGGAAAACAAGTTTTGAACAGGTGCGAATATCATCCGGCAGTGGTGGCATGAATTTAAGCGCTGTAACTTAGTGAGTTCGCGGAGTGGAGTAGGCGGCGCGGGTGGATCTGGCGTCGGTATGGTTGTTAGCCGCGGTAGCGAAAGGCAGAGCGGAATGCTGAAAATTAAATAGTAGCTTTTTAAAGTACAAGACCATCTGCGGGGACATCAACAGCAGTGGACGAGAGGATCGCTACAGTGTGTACGTAACTGAAAGCACCGAATACAAAAAATTACCAATGGTTGGTACTGATTCTAGATTTTTCCCTGCCGCAATTAACAAAAAAACCAAAAGCCGTCAAGACGGTCTCTGATGATCATATTGTCACCGGCCCAGACTTTGGCCCAGAGGGTTGTGGTGCGGCCTGGGGCTTCCTGGCTGCATGGTGATCTTGCATTGCTGGTGAGAGCGACCCGTATTTTAGGAAGATAACCGCGCTCTGTGCTGCTTTGAGCTGCCATTGCGCTAGGTGAACCTACCCGTGCAAAGAGCTGTTGGTAAAGGGGCTGCCTGCACATGACCAGGCCTCATGCCTGAGCCCCGAAGCAGCGTGCCCTGCCGAAGGCGAGACCCACCAAGAATTCGGGGATCCTAGTAGGCTTTGGAGCGTGTTCAGTTGCCCACAGCCACCCTGCCTGAAGGGAAATTTCCGCCGGAGAATGATGGTTTCTGAGGAGGCCGGGTCTGACCCCACTAAAAGCGGGTTGGCGGAGTCAGACTGTGCAATAAAAATTCGCTTCGCAGTAAAGATCACCCAAAATTCTCGCCCCTGAAGGCGCCCAATCTCGCCTCTTATGGCTTAGGTGGTCCGGGTCCAGCACCCCTGGTGGACCCTCTACAGACTTCAGGGACAGAGCCCTACTCCGGGCTGATATCCTGCTGGGCAAACCCCGTTTAACAACAACAACAATTAACAAAAGATAGACATACGGTCGTACGATCGTGTTACACAGATTGTTTCCATATTTACACATATATGCAGGTATAGAAGCATACTACTGTTCTAAACGGCTTGTAATTAAATTTAAGCATTGAGGATTGTTTGCTTGAAGTGCAGCAGCGCCCAATGCCAATAACCCAGTTCAATTCTGCCTGCCTACTCTTGCAAAAGTACAATAATTTCTCTCTCGCTATACCCGACTCTGCCCCGCTTGTACAGGGCGGGTTGCCATTGACAACAGTCCAAACTGTACATGTATAGGGAAAATGTATGCCCCCGGTGAGACAAAAATGTGAGTATTAAGGTTACAGCTACTGAGGTATTTGTAGATGCGTTCAGAGGTGGAGTAGAGATTGAGAGAGAGGTGAGCAAACAGACTGAGTACGCGGAGCCCAGCTCTTTCCGGCTCATAGGAGCTCAAAGCTCTGCTCAAACAATGAAGGGCAAGCTGAAACCAAATGCGTACAGGGCCTCAGACAGGCGTGGGAAATCCTCTGATTGGATGAGAAGCCGACTGCTGTTCCTGCCACTCCCAACCTTCTCCTTCTGCTCCTGCTCTCCTGACTGGGTTACTAAAAATACAGCCATTGCAGTTCGGTTTATAAGGGACACAAAGTAACAATTGGTTGGGAAAATTCGATTTCAAATCCTTCTAGTGCTTCTCCCAACAGATAGAATATGAGAACCTCAGTCTTAGCATTGCTCCTGCTGATCTTGACTGCAGCTGTGACCACTTTCGTGGGTGAGTACCGTTAGCAACTCTGTGTGACATTTTCACTCCGACTGCGTTTCCTGTGGTGCCACATTGTCACTCCGACTGTGCTTACTGTGGTGCCACATTTCCCCAACTCTCCCCCAATGTTCCAATCGCCCATCACCCGCAGACGCTCGCAGGTCATCGTCTAGAAGTTACTCAAGCTACCGGAGTTACCGCTACTCGTCTTACCGCTACTCGTCTTACCGCTACTCGTCTTACCGCTACTCGTCTTACCGCTACTCGTCTTACCGCTACTCGTCTTACCGCTATTCATCTTACCGCTACTCGTCTTACCGCTACTCGTACAGGTGAGCTGCCGATACTGGGAGTTTGCGGGATGCTCAGTGCATGTTAATTTGCTCTACTCTGAAATCCTTTTAGGAGCCCACTGTACACAAGGCGGTTGTCGTCCAATCTGATGGGCGCTCTGTACTTCTCGTACGTCAGCCGGTATCCGAGGCACTTCAGCTACAGGCGGAGTGCTGTCGGCAGCTCAGGTGAGCGATTTATTGCCTCGAGAGATGAGAGTGGAAGAGAGATGAGAGTGAAAGAGAGATCAGAGTGGAAAAGAGATCAGAGTGGATGAGAGATCAGAGTGGAAGAGAGGTGAGAGTGCAATATAGATGAGAGTGGAAGAGAGATGAGAGTGCAATAGAGATGAGAGTAGATGAGTGATGAGAAGCAAGCCATCAGGAATCTCCCAAGCCTCAACCCCACTCATTCCCCTGATCATTCCCCTGATTCCCCATCAGGTGGCAGCTGCACAAACCGCCTGGCCCTGAGCAACGGAAGCTACGTTGGCTCTTTCAGCTGTCCCTTCCTGGGTGACGAGCCGAGCAGCTGGACAAAATGCTGCGGCTACGAGAATGAGCAGTTCTGCTGCGACCCGGCCTACGATGAGTGAGTTCAGTAGCTGCTGGCTTCAGTGGCCAGTTACTGATCGCTGATTGGCTGTCGCTGAATGTACATTAGAGAGGCTAGTTACTGATCGCTGATTGGCTGTCGCTGAATGTACGTTAGAGAGGCTAGCTACTGATCGCTGATTGGCTGTCGCTGAATGTACGTTAGAGAGGCTTAGAATTACTGACCGCTGATTGGCTGTCGCTGAATGTACGTTAGAGAGGCTTAGAATTACTGACCGCTGATTGGCTGTCGCTGAATGTACGTTAGAGAGGCTAGTTATTCGAATCGGCTTGTTCCTCCAGCTCGAACCCTCCATCCCCACAGCTCGTGGGCACTGGCCTCCCAAGGCCTGAGCTTTGTCGCCATCTTCTTCATCGTGGGAGGCTGCCTTACCGGTCTCGCCATTGTCGGCGTACTGATCTTCTTGTGCGTGAGGAAGGGCCTCTTGAACACCCGGAGGCCCGGCCCCGTGACCGCGCCTACCGCTGCCACAGCCGGTAAGGCTTTAGCGGATCACCGTCAACACTTGTCTTTAGTCCTGACTTGTTAAAACTGACTGCAAAGTATTGCTGCTCCCCTCCCCCCCCCCAGTTGTCACCAGCCCGCCGGTCTCCGTGGCGCCCGTCCAGGCCATCAGCAAGTGGGTGCCCATGGCTCCCGGCCCCGGGCAGCCGCCGGTCGTTGATTCGAATCCGCCACCGTATCCAACATCGAATGCCGGGCAGCCGCCGGTCGTTGGTTCGAATCCGCCATCGTATCCAACATCGAATGCCGGGCAGCCGCCTTTCGTTGGTTCGAATCCGCCATCTTATCCAACATCGAATGCCGGGCAGCCCATCGGTAACCACAGTTTATCTCTCTACATATAGAAGAAGGGAGAGAAGAGAGAGGAGAGAGGGAAAAAGAGAAGAGATGAGAGGTGAGACGAGGGACGAGAGAGAAGAGAGGAAACAGAAGAGAATATAGAAGTTTCAAAGGATCCAAGGGACGTAGAGGCCAGAGTTTGCCAATGCATGTTTTAGAGTCAGACAGGCATTGCCTGACATTCTGTGCAGCACCTCAGCCAACAAGATCAATGTTTGCCTCAAATTCAAATCAAGGACCACTAGTAGATAGAGGACGTTACACTCGGATTTCGTGGAAATTTTTTTGAAGTCCGATTTTCACCGCAAAATACATTGGCGAGATAGCAAATTTTCACGTTTTTAATATTCAGAAGCCTGTTGTAATTGATTTAAGCCTGCTTCAAAAAAACCCATCTAACATTTTACTTTTAAGACCCTGTTCTATTGGTTTCTATTATGTTTTAGTCGCGAAAACGTTCTATAGATATAGTTTTATCACATTTTGACGTAGTCATGAAATTACATAGACTAGGGGGGCCTATATATGCACTTTGGCTAGCTAAACTATAGCCAGCCTGGCCTAGCATATCAGGCCTTCTATATTAAATCTCTCTAATAAAAAAATTAAATTTGTATTGCCATAGCATATCTCATGTCATACAAACATGATAACAATATGCTAAGTTTGAGAATGGACACTCATTCATAATATAGGCCCATACTCAATCGGCCTTCAAAAAAATTTGCACCATTTTAGAGTGTTACGTCCTTCTACTTAAGTAGTCCGTGATTCAAATTTTACACGAATGTACTCCATTTTATGTTAACCTTTACCCTAACTATAAACAAGTTTTTGTTTGAGTATGACTTTAGATTTTAGAATGCATGCAAAAATAGTTCCGGGGATTGGAATTCCCCGGGCTCAAAATCCGCGGCTTTCAACAGCTTGTAAGCTTTATAAAACAGAAGAACATTGATCGGAGGGCTTTGACCCCCGAAAAACACGAGGGAGGGCATTGACCCTCATTAAATACATAGGTCAGGTATAACAAGATAGAGAAAAAGGAAGGAAATTAACCTCGTTTTGTATTTTTCAAATCTTTCAGCTCGAAAATTATGTGAAATTGATTTTGATTTGATTCTTTTTTCCAGGAATGGAAAACCAAGGATTCGAACCACCGCCCTACCCGCTGTACCCGCCATCGTATCAGGGTCCGTACGCCAATGCGAGTAAGCGCTATAGTTATTAATTTCATTTTTATTGCCTTTTCGCCTTCCAAGGTATATAGTAATCAGAAATTCTGAGAAGCTACTCACAGTAGGTTGGTTGCATGCAGTGTTCTAAAAATGAAAAACTCCAATAATAACGAAAATTACCTCCAACTTGGCAGACGCTCCAGATTATGGCTGAGCGATGAAGCATGGAAGACGCTGGCGGCTGACGATTTTAACGAAGTTGATGAAGCTTAAAAAACAGTTTTAACACTTAAAGTGCCGCTTCGGTGATGAGATTTTGTGTTGTCAGTTGTAGTTGTAGAATGTTTTTTTTCAAAGCCTGCATGCCGAATCTGTTATGTACTTTAATGAAACAAATCAGAACGCTGTTCTAGAACATTACAATTTCAGTTCCACCTGTCTTCTATTGGGTCTTTTCTCTCAGTTTTAATTCTATTCTTTTTACCAAATTAATGTTTGACCTCTTACCTATTCAGGATAAAATACACTAACTGCAATTTGTTCAGAGACCAAACAGTTCTCAATAAAGCTGTACTGATTTCCGTTGCGACTAAAGAAAATTCAGAGATAAGGCCCAAATGAGTTGTTAATGATAATATTGCAGGATCAGACAGACAGACTGACAGACAGACAGACAGACAGACAGACGGACAGACAGACAGACAGACGGACAGACAGACAGACAGACAGACAGACAGACAGACAGACAGACAGACAGACAGACAGACAGACAGACAGACAGACAGACAGACAGACAGACAGACAGACAGACAGACAGACAGACGGACGGACAGACAGACAGACAGACAGACAATAAGACAGACAGACAGACAGACAGACAGACGGACGGACAGACAGACAGACAGATAATAAGACAGACAGACAGACAGACAGACAGACAGACAGACAGACAGACAGACAGACGGACGGACAGACAGACAGACAGATAATAAGACAGACAGACAGACAGACAGACAGACAGATAGACAGACAGACAGACAGACAGACAGACAGACAGACAGACAGACAGACAGACAGACAGACAGACAGACAGACAGACAGACAGACAGACAGACGGACGGACAGACAGACAGACAGACAGACAGAAAATAAGACAGACAGACAGACAGACAGACAGACAGACAGACAGACAGACAGACAGACAGACAGACAGACAGACAGACAGAAAATAAGACAGACAGACAGACAGACAGACAGACAGACAGACAGACAGACAGACAGACAGACAGACGGACAGACAGACAGACAGACAATAAGACAGACAGACAGACAGACAGACAGACAGACAGACAGACGGACGGACAGACAGACAGACAGACAATAAGACAGACAGACAGACAGACAGACAGACGGACGGACAGACAGACAGACAGATAATAAGACAGACAGACAGACAGACAGACAGACAGACAGACAGACAGACAGACAGACAGACAGACAGACAGATAATAAGACAGACAGACAGACAATAAGACAGACAGACAGACAGACAGACAGACAGACAGACAGACAGACAGACAGACAGACAGACAGACAGACAGACAGACGGACAGACAGACAGACAGACAGACAGACTTTCAGCCCAATGGCTAAAGAAAAGGCTTACAAGTTTCCAACTGCAGGAGATATTTTCATAGTTAAAGTTAAAATGTAGCAAAGCAGCAGGACTGAAAAAAGCAATTTATTTGGCTCATCTTCAGCAGTGACTAAATTGGCAGCTTCAAGTAGAAGTAAAAGAAAATATCACAGAAGTTGAAAGCTTGAAAATAAGATTTGGCATTAAAAATTATAGCTGGAATTAATATTAAAGATGTCGATAGAGAATAAATATCCGGCCAGAAGAAAAAGAAGAAAATTCATTGAGTTCTCAGTTAGAATCGCCCGTCTCAACCACTGAGTCAGAAGGCCGGGTGGAGACCCAGGTTGTTCTCGATGTAGTCCAGCTCCCTCTTCAGCTGGCACTGGACGCAGCTGGCGCAGAAGCTCGTTGCGCAACAGTCGTTCAGAATGCTGCCTTTGATGTTGTACCTGGCGCGCAGCTTCACCCGGTAAGCCATGAGGGTCATGGAGCTGCCAGCACAGCCGAGACAGATTGGGGTGCAGCAGCCTTCGCCCATGCGCTGCGACAGGTTGCAGCAGAGCTGGTACGGGCCGCAGAAGAAGGTCACGACGCAGCCGCCGAGGTCCTCGCAGCAGGCCAAGAGTCCGGAGTTCCATTCGCGCAGCTGAGGCGGGTGCACCGGAGCTCCAGCCATCGGGTTGGCCTGCTGGCGCGGCTGAGCAACCACTGGGTGTACAGCTTGGGACTGCATGCTATCGGTTGCACTGAAAAATACGGATGGCTGATTTCAAATTACCTGATTAGGGCAGGCATCACGGACAGTTTTTAAATTCAGTTCACTTAAATGAAAATACCAAGCTGCAAGCCTAAACTTACGGTAGTGGCAGACTCTTACAGTGCTTGGAAAATCTTCTTGTAGACAGACTCGTCAATTTCTTAGTCACTGGCAGCAGAAGCAGCAGCTCTTGCAGCCTCCTTAACCAACTGGTTATTTAACTTTTATGAACGAAAAACTATGGGGTACAGCTGGGAGGCTGGGAGGCTGAGAGGCCTAGAGGCTGTGTTTCAGCATCGATCGATCTGCATGATCCCTAGCTAGCTGCATCGCTTTCTGTCTCCAGTGCTTCATGGATTCAGCTGCGTGCTGAGTCCGCCAAGTAGCTGAAACTCTGTTCCAGACCAGACAGCCATTGCTTCAGTTGCTATGGGCAACTTGACAGCAAATATGCAGCAGGCAGAGACACTGCAAAGCTTTCAAATTAAGTGAGGAGGAGGATGGGGAAGTTTAGTCCTGAAACTTGCGACGCTTTAAGTGAGAGGAATTGATGAGGAACTACACTGACAGACAGGGACCAAGACAGAGGGACAGAGAGACACTAAGTTAGACGGACACTGACACACAGATACTAAGACAGACAGACACAGACAGACAGACAGACAGACAGACAGACAGACAGACAGACAGACAGACAGACAGACAGACAGACAGACAGACAGACAGACAGACAGACAGACAGACAGACAGACAGACAGACAGACAGACAGACAGACAGACAGACAGACAGACAGACAGACAGACAGACAGACAGACAGACAGACAGACAGACAGACAGACACACAGACAGACAGACAGACAGACACTAGGACACAGACAGACAAACTGACCCTAAGACAGGCAATTCTCATTTGCACGTTGAGTTCTCAGTCTACGCGGTGTCACAGAATTAATTTAATTTCGCAGCCTATTGCAAGCCACACAGGCTGCGGGAGGGAGGTCCTTGCCCCCAAAACGCAGAAAGACAAACACAGGGCAGCCGCAGTGCAGCGCCATTGTCCACCGGCCAGCACAATCCACGGCCGATTGGCCAAGCGAAGAGTGTCGCACAAAAGAGAAAAACGATAAAAATGATATGCAACTTCTGGCTCGGGCGGGGCCGCCTCTCAGCCAGTCACTCAAATTCTCTCTCAGGGCAAACCGCGAGCTCAGAGACGCTGAGGCAAAAATAAAGAATTTTCGAACAAATAGCGAGTGAGGCATGCGACTCACCTGGCTGGTTGCCGGGGTGCTTCTGGCCGCTGTCCTGCTGATGGCCACGTCTGCTGGTGAGTGAGCTGGCCAGCCTCTCAAGCACACCTCACCGCGCTCTAGATCTCACCTCTCTCCAGATCCAATCTCACTTCTCTCTAGATCCGATCTCACCTCTCTCTAGATCCGATCTCACCTCTCTCTAGATCCGATCTCACCTCTCACTAGATCCGATCTCACCTCTCTCTAGATCCGATCTCCTTCTCTCTCTAGATCCGATCTCCTTCTCTCTAAATCCGATCTCACCTCTCTCTAGATCCAATCTCACTTCTCTCTAAATCCGATCTCACCTCTCACTAGATCCGATCTCACCTCTCTCTAGATCCGATCTCACCTCTCTCTAGATCCGATCTCCTTCTCTCTCTAGATCCGATCTCCTTCTCTCTAAATCCGATCTCACCTCTCACTAGATCCGATCTCACCTCTCTCTAGATCCAATCTCACTTCTCTCTAGATCCGATCTCACTTCTCTCTAGATCCGACCTCACTTCTCTCTAGATCCGATCTCACCTCTCACTAGATCCGATCTCACCTCTCACTAGATCCGATCTCACTTCTCTCTAGATCCGACCTCACTTCTCTCTAAATCCGATCTCACCTCTCACTAGATCCGATCTCACCTCTCACTAGATCCGATCTCACCTCTCTCTAGATCCGATCTCCTTCTCTCTCTAGATCCGATCTCCTCTCTAAATCCGATCTCACCTCTCACTAGATCCGATCTCACCTCTCTCTAGATTTAATCTCACTTCTCTCTAAATCCGATCTCACCTCTCACTAGATCCGATCTCACCTCTCTCTAGATCCGATCTCACCTCTCTCTAGATCCGATCTCACCTCTCTCTAGATCCGATCTCCTTCTCTCTCTAGATCCGATCTCACCTCTCTCTAGATCCGATCTCACCTCTCTCTAGATCCGATCTCACCTCTCTCTAGATCCGATCTCCTTCTCTCTCTCTAGATCCGATCTCCTTCTCTCTAAATCCGATCTCACCCTAATAAGAGAAACAAACCACATCGACGTTTGCGCAGATGCGGCCAGATCTCGCGTCCGGTTCTCCTATAGGTCGCGAGCTCGATTCTCCTACAGGTCGCGAGCTCGATTTTCCTATCGGTCCCGAACTCGATTCCGCTACAGCAGAAGCAGGCGTTACTCAAGATACTCATACATGTGAGTCGGAATTAGTCGGAGTCACCCTTCTGGGTGACCTTCCTGACGAATTTGAATGACCGGGTTGAAGGACATTTTCCCGAAGCATTATGTAGAAATATCAATTTCGTAAAATCTGACAAATTCGTAAATCCATTCGAACCCCCAGCGGCCCGATCTACTCTCGCCGCCTGTCGCCCTCGCTGATGGGCCCCGTGTACTTTGGCTACGCGTCCCGGTACCCGATGTACTTTAACTACAGGCGGGGCAGCTCCGCCCACGGCTTCGGTGAGAAATTTGATTGCGATGCATTCTCCTCGCTTCATCGCCCAGGCCAGATTTTATTGTGCGATATTTGGGGAAATTTTTGAAATTCACTGGTTTACAAATCCAAACCTTTAACACTTGACCAGCCAATTTGTTCGACTGGAAACGGGGGGAATTTTCGGTGGGAAAATAATGTAAAAATTATCCAAATATTTTTACTAGAGTAAATCTTCTCTTGTGGTTTGCAAATCTGAATAAATCACCTGAGACAGATTAACCTTTTTTGTAATCTAGGTAGCTGTGAACAGTGAGTAGCAATCTTAAAGAATAGCCATCACCTGAGGAGGTACGCTCGTAGATATCTTCAGGAGTTACAATATCATCTCAGGTAGACATCTTCAGGAGCTACAATATCATCTCAGGTAGATATCTTCAGGAGTTACAATCCCATCTCAGGTAGATATCTTCAGGAGCTACAATATCATCTCAGGTAGACATCTTCAGGAGCTACAATATCATCTCAGGTAGATATCTTCAGGAGTTACAATCCCATCTCAGGTAGATATCTTCAGGAGCTACAATATCATCTCAGGTAGATATCTTCAGGAGTTACAATATCATCTCAGGTAGACATCTTCAGGAGTTACAATATCATCTCAGGTAGATATCTTCAGGAGTTACAATATCATCTCAGGTAGATATCTTCAGGAGTTACAATATCATCTCAGGTTGACATCTTCAGGAGCTACAATATCATCTCAGGTTGACATCTTCAGGAGCTACAATATCATCTCAGGTAGACATCTTCAGGAGCTACAATCCCATCTCAGGTAGATATCTTCAGCAGTTACAATATCATCTCATCAGGTAGATATCTTCAGGAGCTACAATATCATCTCAGGTAGACATCTTCAGGAGTTACAATCCCATCTCAGGTAGATACATGTATCTTCAGGAGTTACAATATAATCTCAGGTAGAAATTTTATGAGGATGATGTGTACCGGATTGCCTGCCCCCTGCCCCGCCTCAGGCGAGGTGTGCACCAACCACCTGGCCCTGAGCAACGGCAGCTACGCGGGCACCTTCCACTGCCCCTTCCTGCCCGACGAGCCGCGCAGCTGGACGAAATGCTGCGGCTTCGATGGCGAGGGATTCTGCTGCGACCCGGACTACAATGAGTGAGATGGGCCCGAGCTCTGAGCGAAGTCTCGGTGCTGTACATGTGCACATAGTACAGAAAGAATTGATGTACACCCTACACGAGGCTAGTTTGGATGTGCATTGATGTAGAGATTAATTTTAAACTGACTAGATCGAGGCAGAATGTCATCTGAGATCTTTTAAAGAATTAGATATGCAACAGCATGTGCAATGAGCGAAAGATCAATGTACTTTGGGACAGGCTAAATATACATGTAAGTGTACGTTGAATGTCGGATATGCATCGAAGCAGCTTGGATTTAAGCGGAGGTTGGATGTACATAGTGCATTGAGTCAAGTAAAAGGTTAGATGTACATGAATGTAGGAGTTGAAGCTACATGTACAATTAAGGCAGGTTGGATGTACACAGGAGTTGCATGGATGTACATAGGAGTTGGATGTACGTAGGAGTTGGATGTACATAGGAGTTGTATGTACGTAGAAGTTGGATGTACATAGGAGTTTGGATGTACATAGGAGTTGGATGTACATAGGAGTTGGATGTACATAGGAGTTGGATAGGATAGGAGTACATAGGATAGGAGCTGGGGATTTACATGTACATTGAGGCAGGTTGGATGCACATAGAAGTTGGATGGCATATTGATAAACATGTACTGTAAAAGCGGCTCCAATAAGCACTCATGCATCGCTAAGCCTCCCTGCCGGCACCGCTCGCAGTTCCTGGAAGCTGGCAGTTGGCCTCGGCGCCGCCGCAATCCTCGCCATCATTGGAGGCGTCCTGCTGACCCTGGGTCTGCTGATCGCCCTGCTCGTGTACTGCTGCTGTTGCTCGAAGAAGCGGGGCGGAAGCGGCGGAGCTGGTGAGGATGTCTGAGGGATGTCTGAGCCTGGACTGGGACTTTTCTCACTAACGTGTGCCACAGTCTCTCCCTGCAGTGTCTGATAGGCACCCTGCAGTGTCTGATAGGCACCCTGCAGTCTCTGATAGGCACCCTGCAGTGTCTGATAGGCACCCTGCAGTGTCTGATAGGCACCCTGCAGTCTCTGATACCCTGCAGTGTCTGATAGGCACCCTGCAGTGTCTGATAGGCACCCTGCAGTCTCTGATAGGCACCCTGCAGTGTCTGATAGGCACCCTGCTGTGTCTGATAAGCACCCTGCAGTGTCTATCAGCGTCTTCGATTTGAAGTTCCCAAAGTCTGCGACAAGCGCCATTTCAGTTTCAACTCGCACTCGAATTGTCCGCAGGTGCCAGCGCAGCAGCGGCGGGCAGCAGCAACGAGCCGGTCGGCGTCACGAATCCCGTGAAGCCGCCCTACCCAACCATGGAATACGGGACAGGTGAGTTCACCAATAAGCCAATTGGCCCCGCCCACTGCCTCACATGTACATTTGCTCCGAATTCCGAATCCCGCAGTGCAACCGCCGCCGGATCGCCAGCCGGGCTCCGCCCCCTATCCGCCGCCGCAGCCACCGCCATATCCGCCCCCGTACTCGGCTCAGAGCTAGCCGGCGGAGAGGAGCGGATCGGAGAGCGGCCAGAGAAAGTGTGGGCGTCTGGTGAGTCACTGCTCGCACTTCTGTTCGAAGGGAGGGAAGAATGTAGGCGAGGAGAGAAGAAGGGAGGAGAGAAGTGAGGGAAGAAGGGAGGAGAAAAGGGAGGGAGAAGGGAGGGAAGAAGGGAGGCAAGGAGGGAAGAAGGGAGGAGACAAAAGAGGAGAGAAGGGAGTGAAGAGGAAATAAGGGAGAAAACAAGGCAGGATGGATGTGATTTAGCCGCTGAACCATTTACAACCACAATTCATCAATTGCAGACAGCGGAACTTGTGTGGATCTGTCGCTAAGGCCTAATCTAAGCAGACTCAAAATATAAGAAAATCCATATTTTTCTACTGCAAGTAGCCAGTGTAGAAAATCTATATCGTTAAAATAAATAATGATAGACGACGGTATCATATTGTTTTTTTTTCATAGCACAATGCTACGAGTATATGCGTTCGTGAATTTCATAAACTACTTGATCAAGTAATGAAAAAGCAATCTGGGCCATTTTGTGTATTTGAACCGGTCATTCATGTACTACTCGCAGTAGTCACTGCTCTACGAATCAAGAGCGGATTGCTACACGTGAAGACAAAAAACTATCAAATGTCAAATGTCAAAAATGTCAAATTAAAAAATAAAACTACAAGTTCAATAAGTTCTTAATTATAATTGCATAATTAATCTACTAATTAGCCCCACCGCTAATCCGCAATCAGCCCCACCGCTAATCCCCAGATCCCCAGAGTCGCGAGTCCGCCATCACAGCTTGCTGCCCTTGGAGTCCCACTTGTAGAATCCCTGCCCGGTCTTGCGGCCCAGCCGGCCCTCCTCAACCAGCTTGTTGAGCATGTCGCTGGGCTTGAACAGCTCAACATTGGGGAACTTGGCGTGCCAGCCGTCCATGATGAACTTGGTGGTGTCCAGGCCCACGTAGTCGGCCAGCTCGATGGGGCCCATGGGGTGGCCGGCGCCCAGCCGCATGGCCGTGTCGATGTCCTCGGCAGTGGCGTCGCCGCGTTCCAGCATGCGGACGGCCTCGGTGAGGTAGGGCACCAGCAGGCGGTTCACGATGAAGCCGGGGGTGTCCTTGCAGGGCACGGCCGACTTGCCCAGGCTGCGGCTGAACTCCAGCAGCTGGTTGAAGGCGGCCTCCGTGATGTCCGGGGTTCGAACCACCTCCACCAGGCGCATGACCGGGACAGGGTTGAAGAAGTGCAGCCCGCCGAATGTCGGCCTGGAGTGGAGAGTGGGGGCGATTCTCACTTGGGGGGCGATTCTCACTGGGATTGGAGGCGATTCTCACTGGGGTTGGGGGCGATTCTCACTTGGGGGGGGGCGATTATCACTGGGGTTGGGGGCGATTATCACTGGGGTTGGGGGCGATTATCACTGGGGTTGGGGGCGATTATCACTGGGGTTGATGGCGATTCTCACTGGGGTTGGGGGCGATTCTCACTGGGGTTGATGGCGATTCTCACTGGGGTTGATGGCGATTCTCACTAGGGTTGGGGGCGATTCTCACTGGGGCTGGGGGCGATTCTCACTGGGGTTGATGGCGATTCTCACCAGGGTTGGGGGCGATTCTCACTGGGTTGGGGGCGATTCTCACTGGGTTGGGGGCGATTCTCACTGGGGTTGATGGCGATTCTCACTGGGTTGGGGGCGATTCTCACTGGGGTTGATGGCGATTCTCACTAGGGTTGGGGGCGATTCTCACTGGGGTTGATGGCGATTCTCACTGGGTTGGGGGCGATTCTCACTGGGTTGGGGGCGATTCTCACTGGGACTGGGGGCGATTCTCACTGGGTTGGGGGCGATTCTCACTGGGGTTGATGGTGATTCTCACTGGGTTGGGGGCGATTCTCACTGGGGTTGATGGCGATTCTCACTAGGGTTGGGGGCGATTCTCACTGGGGCTGGGGGCGATTCTCACTGGGGTTGATGGCGATTCTCACTAGGGTTGGGGGCGATTCTCACTGGGGCTGGGGGCGATTCTCACTGGGGTTGATGGCGATTCTCACTAGGGTTGGGGGCGATTCTCACTGGGGCTGGGGGCGATTCTCACTGGGGTTGATGGCGATTCTCACTGGGACTGGGGGCGATTCTCACTGGGTTGGGGGCGATTCTCACTGGGTTGGGGGCGATTCTCACTGGGACAGGGGGCGATTCTCATTGGGATTGGGGGCGATTCTCATTGGGTTTGGGTCAAAAGACTTATGGCTCACTTGCGGTTCGGCACAGCCTCGGCCAGCTCGGCGATGCCCAAGGAGCTGGTGTTGGAGGCAAACAGGCAGCCAGCCGGAGCTGTTGAGTCCAGCTGGCGGTAGAGGCTGCGCTTCAGCTCCAGGTTCTCTACCACCGCCTCTACCACCAGGTCGGCTGACTTGGCGGCGTCGGCTGCAGACTGGCTGGTGGCCAGGTTGGCCATAGTCTTGGACACCAGCTGTTTGGCCTCCTCTGGCCGGTCCTTCAGCTGCTTCTTGGCCACCCGCTCCAGGCTGGTCTGGATGCTCTGCACTGCCTTGCCCAGCAACTGCTCGTTCAGGTCCACCAGGGTCACCTGGTAGCCAGACTGGGCTGACACCTGTTGGGGTCAGAGTTGGGGACAGACTATGCTGAGAGGGTGCATCTTGTATACCACTATCAAGTGGGCAAACAAAAATGCTGGAAAAGTTATATTCATTAAGTATATTTTAAGCAATATAAAGGCAACTTTAAATATCTTAGTTCCTTTAAATATAAAATAAAATGGTCTCTAAAAATTATATTTGAACACTGATTCTATTCATAATATTTTACAATAGAATAAATAAATGAATTAGAATGAATTAGTTGTCTATAAAGTAATATAATATATAAGGGCCTAAAAAAAGCCCAATCATATTTTAATCTATATATATGCATAACTATTGATTTCACTTCTGTTTTTGGTAGGTTGCAAATTGTAAGTCATATTATCAGTCAAAATAAGTTTCAAGGCAAGTATAATTTCTGAGGTTGCAATGCCATGCTGATCTATTCAGCTTTTCTATGTGAAAAAAAAATTGGTGACATGAAAAACAGTCCAAAAGTTCTAGCCCAACTAGGGCTATGCAATTCTATTTATGGAGAGCTTGTATACAAGGTAGCTATCCGCCTAATGTTTTAATTGCATGCACGGCAGCTATCCTATCTATCTAGTGTTTTAATTGCATGCACGGCAGCTATCTTATCTATCTAGTGTTTTAATTGCATGCACGGCGGCTAACAGTTGGTTTCCCTCTAATCTGCACATTGCTACTAATTGAGCCTAAGTAAAACCTTATTGTTACTATATTGTTTTTATAATATTTTATCATACAACCCATGTATGTATACTATGTATACCAAATTTAATGTAAATTCATTGCTTTTTTGTTAATTTGAATATTAATTCAAACAGTATATGACTTACAATATATGAGATAACTGCCATACATGCAAGCTCTCTGTTCTATTTATTATAATATATTTGTATTAACTATGTATGGGTCTAGGCTATGCTCATATATAATTTTGATAAAAAATATTATCACACACTACTATTAATACTATACTACTATACATGTAGAATATCAATTATAAGTCTAATACATTTTAGCTACATTCTTGCCCCTTTGATTGTTACCCTAGGCCCTATTGACTATTACCCTTTTTATTTATCACCCTTTAAGTTTAAATTAGTTCCTAGTCAAACCATAACAAGCAAACCCTAATTTATCATTGTCGTTGACTTATATTATAATATTAATTGCATAATATAGTATCGACTATAGGGTCTAGCCATCTAGGTGTAACTGTGTAACGTGTAATCCAATTTGTTTCCCCAAACTAAAAACCTATCACAATATACAAATCTCTAAGATCTTAAATATACTATTCTTTCCCTTTGAAAACAGATATAATAGAAGACAAAAACATACCTGCGCAATGCCAGAACCCATCAAGCCGGCCCCGATAACTGTAACTTTGCTGATTGACCTGCTACTCATTGTGTACTGCAGACTAAACTGACGCAGAATTTGCTTTGAACACGCAAGCATGATACAACGAGAGTTAAAAGTCTATAATTAAATTGGCACAACTGTAAAATATTTAGCAAAAGCCTGTGGTTTTGTTTCGCTATCAAATATGAGGACTTGACACGATACGAGTACTGACGTAATGAAGGTCTGTGCGCGCGCGCTAATTCCAGGAAATAATTGTATTTCGAAATGGTACGAAAAATGAGCCCCCGAATTCCGGAAAATCTAACTACTTGAAATATAGTTAATAACCGAAATTAATCACTGTAAATTTAATCAGCATTCTATCAAAGCCCGTTTATACTTTTGATAGACTTATTTGAGATATTAGTTGAGTCTGATCGAGTTATGTGTGTGATCGATTTTAGCAAAAACATCTCTGCCGATTTTCTTCGAACTTTATATCTACGAGTACCAAAGAAGCACTGGCCTTGTAGCGTCAAGGAACAAAGGGTTTTCCCTAATTAGACGCCGTCACGCCGGAATGTTCTGTTCAAGACCTTAAATGCTCAGAACTGATAATTACAGTATCAATTTATTATTTGTAAATGTCATGACTCGCATCATTTGTTTCAAGCCTTTCGGCCTTTAAATCTGCTGTTTTCATCTATATACAAGCACGTCTAGTCGTACTACAGTGCATGCATATTAAACAATTTGATAGCTTGATAGATGTTGACAGCTTAATTATCTTCGCCCAAGCTCCATAGCTGCATGCTTTATGTTTGATCTCGGGGAAAAAGATAATTTATTGCAAGATAATTCTCATGCACGTGGTGCATACCTACGCGGAGGTAATTTTTTATCTAAGCCATTTAATCAGGACTTAATCTGCTTTTCTTCGTGTTCTCAAACTTTACCGTACGTACATGTGCAAGTTACATAGCGGAATCAAGGACCTTGAGCGGAATGGGCGACCCTCGTCTCCCCGCTGTCTACGGACCACCCTGTATAGCTAAGTCAATAAATGTTACATGTAGCTACAGAAGCTCAACGATATGAAAGACAGCTTGTTCCACAAGAACAAGACGCCGAAGTGCATTCTATGATGAGGGCTGGAAATCATTATTACTTTCTTTCAAACTATAATTGCTACAAAAAGCCCATTCTCACCCTAACGTTCCTCTGATCTCTTTCCCTTTGACTGTGCAAATTGCTCATTCTCTGCTTCTAAGCCTGTGTAGCTCATAATAAATGTGTTTCGACCCAGCAGTTTTTGTACTCAGAGCCAATTGCACACCGCAGTTGCTTGCTGCTGCAGCCCAACTAAGTGTGCACACTAGAGCGGCCTGACGCCACGCGGTTGCCCTTGGCAACAAAGCAGCCAACCCCACGGCCAACCCGTCTATTGAGCGCACATTTCTAAAAACCTTGGACTACGCACTCTCTCCACTGAGCTCAATATACAGTAACATAATATAAGCTCAGCACAGCTAGCGCTTTGCATTGAAAATCTGTTTAATAAAGCCTTAGCTAAATTCAGCCGACGATAATTCTCAAACTAACTGCAGCTGCTTCTTTTGCGATCGCCATGACGCTGCAATTTCGCTGGGAGGAACGCTTTCTCTACAGGCAGGAGCCTTGGATACTGAAGCGTAAGTAAATACAGATAGACGGTGCTAGACGAATCCAGGTGTCACCAGTGTGGTTTATGGATTACCATGCAGTATTAGAGCCAGGTGTCACCAGTGGCTCATGGATTACCTGTCACCAGTGGCTCATGGATTACCAAAGTGTCAGACAGAGCCAGGTGTCACCAGTGGCTCATGGATTACCAAAGTGTCAGACAGAGCCAGGTGTCACCAGTGGCTTATGGATTACCAAAGTGTCAGACAGAGCCAGGTGTCACCAGTGGCTCATGGATTACCTGTCACCAGTGGCTCATGGATTACCAAAGTGTCAGACAGAGCCAGGTGTCACCAGTGGCTCATGGATTACCAAAGTGTCAGACAGAGCCAGGTGTCACCAGTGGCTCATGGATTACCAAAGTGTCAGACAGAGCCACGTGTCACCAGTGGCTCATGGATTACCAAAGTGTCAGACAGAGCCAGGTGTCACCAGTGGCTCATGGATTACCAAAGTGTCAGACAGAGCCAGGTGTCACCAGTGGCTCATGGATTACCAAAGTGTCAGACAGAGCCAGGTGTCACCAGTGGCTCATGGATTACCAAAGTGTTAGACGGAGCCAGGTGTCACCAGTGGCTCATGGATTACCAAAGTGTTAGACAGAGCCAGGTGTCACCCGTGGCTCATGGATTACCAAAGTGTTAGACAGAGCCAGGTGTCACCAGTGGCTCATGGATTACCAAAGTGTTAGACAGAGCCAGGTGTCACCAGTGGCTCATGGATTACCAAAGTGTCAGACAGAGCCAAGTGTCACCAGTGGCTCATGGATTACCAAAGTGTCAGACAGAGCCAGGTGTCACCAGTGGCTCATGGATTACCAAAGTGTCAGACAGAGCCAGGTGTCACCAGTGGCTCATGGATTACCAAAGTGTCAGACAGAGCCAGGTGTCACCAGTGGCTCATGGATTACCAAAGTGTCAGGCAGAGCCAGGTGTCACCAGTGGCTCATGGATTACCAAAGTGTCAGACAGAGCCAAGTGTCACCAGTGGCTCATGGATTACCAAAGTGTCAGACAGAGCCAGGTGTCACCAGTGGCTCATGGATTACCAAAGTGTCAGACAGAGCCAGGTGTCACCAGTGGCTCATGGATTACCAAAGTGTCAGACAGAGCCAGGTGTCACCAGTGGCTCATGGATTACCAAAGTGTCAGGCAGAGCCAGGTGTCACCCGTGGCTCATGGATTACCAAAGTGTCAGACAGAGCCAAGTGTCACCAGTGGCTCATGGATTACCAAAGTGTCAGACAGAGCCAGGTGTCACCAGTGGCTCATGGATTACCAAAGTGTCAGACAGAGCCAGGTGTCACCAGTGGCTCATGAATTACGGAAGTGTCGGTGAACAAGGGCAGGTGTCCATGATTGACCATAGGATTACCAAAGCAGTCAGCCCAGCAACAAGCTTTGACTCCATCACCACCATTCGACCGTTCTGCAGCCCAGCGCGACCACCTGATGAACATGACGGAGGACCTGCAGTCGGCGTTGAACTGCCTGACCAGCGACGCGAAGCGCGGCAGGGCCGCCCTGGCGCAAAGAATTCTGCACCCGTTCTGCTACCTGACCTGCGGCTCCGAGCTGGTGGCGCAGGGCGCCGAGGCCGCGGCTGACCGCCTGCTGGCAGGCTCAACCGACTGCCCGGACCGAGCGGGCCAGCGCCAGATCTGCACCGTCGGCTTCTATAAGGCGCGAGACTGCCGAGACAACCAGCTGTGCATTGTGCAGCAGTGCCGCATGTGCCAGCTGGGCGGAGACTGCCAGCAGACCTGGTAGGGGCCGTGCCTATCGCATATCTATTTGTGTCTATCCATGTCTATCGCATATCTATCCGTGATTATCCATGTCTATCCCATTTCTATCCCTATCTAGCCATGTCTATCCCATATATATCCCTATCTAGCCATGTCTATCCAATATCTATCCCTATCTAGCCATGTCTATCCCATATCAATCCCTATCTAGCCATGTCTATCCCATATCTATCTGTGTCTAGCCACGTCTATCGCATATCTACCCGGGTCTAGCTCCGTCTATCCCATATCTATCTGTGTCTAACAATGTCTATCCCACATCTATCCGTATCTAACCATGTCTATCCCATATCCATCCGTCTATCCATGTCTATCGTATGTCTCTGTATCTAACCATGATATTCCCATATCTGTCCGTATCTAGCCATGTCTATCCTACATGTATATCTATCCGTATCTAACCATGTCTATCCCATATATATCCGTGTCAAGCCACGTCCATCGCATATCTACCCGGGTCTAGCTCCGTCTATCCCATATCTATCTGGGTCTGGCCACATTTTTAACTTTATCCGTCTCTATTCTACGTTTCCGGGACGATTCCAAGTCAACCCGTCTTCTTTGTATATACTAGGAGCGTAGTTCTACGTCTATCTTATCCTATCCAGCTCTAAGCACGCCAATTCCACTCCCATCCTCCACTCTACCGACGCTCAACCCAACCGCAAACCTCCCTCATTCCCGCCGCAGCCTCAGCCTGATCTGGAAGCCCATGACCAACGGCGAATGGCGCCTCTTCGTGCTCGCCACGGCGACTGCTGACGGCGACGTCGCACCCGCCGACTATCTGGGCTTCCGCCGCCTGCTGGACCTGTGAGAGGCAGCCGAGGCCGCGCAGATAACAGCGACAACAATAATTAATAAACCCAACAATAAAGCTTAGTTTATCTACCCGTCCAGGCACCTGTAATTAAAAAAGAAAAACAAATATAACAGAAACCACCGAAACAAGTTTTAAAAATCAATTTAATGCCTTTGTTTAAAAAGTTTTATTCACATACAACTTTTATTTATTGCTAAACGCACTGCATAGTACTAAAACTAAGAGCGGAAAAAGCCGCTAAAAACAACGGAGAAAAACGAAAAAAGCAGCAACAAAAAACGAGAAAAGTTTTCTGATCTGACTACTGATAGTGAAAACAGTAGTAAAAATGGGGCTAAATTTACCACACAGAACAGAATTAGGAAGAGCTGAGACAAATGCCAGCTTGCAAAGAAAAGCTGCAAGAACTGTAGAAAATACAGCAAAACAAGATTGTTCGAAACATTCGAATAGGAACGATTTAACTAACCATTTTTATTCTATAAAAAACAAAAACCAGTAAACCCTCAAAATCTCTTAATTTCTAAGAATATTACGTAATCTCAAGAAAATATGATTATAACAAAATCTTAGCAAAATCAAAACATTGCTAACTGGGGAAAACCATGCTAAGCTGATTATTGGGGCAACAATGAGATACTGAGTAATTTAACAGAACTAACAAAACAAAGGAGCTGCCGGTAGTACACAGGCATGAGGAAAATCCTCACCGACAACAACTGTTGCAATTTGGGCACCTGTTGGGATCAGAGAGTTGATACACCTGTTGGGATCGGGGAGTTAATACACCTGCTGGGATCAGGCAGTTAATACACCTGTTGGGATCGGGGAGTTGATACACCTGCTGGGATCAGGGAGTTAATACACCTGTTGGGATCAGGGAGTTAATACACCTGTTGGGATCAGGGAGTTAATACACCTGTTGGGATCGGGGAGTTGATACACCTGTTGGGATCAGGGAGTTGATACACCTGTTGGGATCAGGGAGTTAATACACCTGTTGGGATCAGGGAGTTAATACACCTGTTGGGATCAGGGAGTTAATACACCTGTTGGGATCAGGGAGTTAATACACCTGTTGGGATCAGGGAGTTAATACACCTGTTGGGATCAGGGAGTTAATACACCTGTTGGGATCAGGGAGTTAATACACCTGCTGGGATCAGGGAGTTAATACACCTGTTGGGATCAGGGAGTTAATACACCTGTTGGGATCAGGGAGTTAATACACCTGTTGGGATCAGGGAGTTAATACACCTGTTGGGATCAGGGAGTTAATACACCTGTTGGGATCAGGGAGTTAATACACCTGTTGGGATCAGGGAGTTAATACACCTGTTGGGATCGGGGAGTTAATACACCTGTTGGGATCAGGGAGTTAATACACCTGTTGGGATCAGGGAGTTAATACACCTGTTGGGATCAGGGAGTTAATACACCTGTTGGGATCAGGGAGTTAATACACACCTGTTGGGATCAGGGAGTTAATACACCTGTTGGGATCAGGGAGTTAATACACCTGCTGGGATCAGGGAGTTAATACACCTGTTGGGATCAGGGAGTTAATACACCTGTTGGGATCAGGGAGTTAATACACCTGTTGGGATCAGGGAGTTAATACACCTGTTGGGATCAGGGAGTTAATACACCTGTTGGGATCAGGGAGTTAATACACCTGTTGGGATCAGGGAGTTAATACACCTGTTGGGATCAGGGAGTTAATACACCTGTTGGGATCAGGGAGTTAATACACCTGTTGGGATCAGGGAGTTAATACACCTGTTGGGATCAGGGAGTTAATACACCTGTTGGGATCAGGGAGTTAATACACCTGTTGGGATCAGGGAGTTAATACACCTGTTGGGATCAGGGAGTTAATACACCTGTTGGGATCAGGGAGTTAATACACCTGTTGGGATCAGGGAGTTAATACACCTGTTGGGATCAGGGAGTTAATACACCTGTTGGGATCAGGGAGTTAATACACCTGTTGGGATCAGGGAGTTAATACACCTGTTGGGATCAGGGAGTTAATACACCTGTTGGGATCAGGGAGTTAATACACCTGTTGGGATCAGGGAGTTAATACACCTGTTGGGATCAGGGAGTTAATACACCTGTTGGGATCAGGGAGTTAATACACCTGTTGGGATCAGGGAGTTAATACACCTGTTGGGATCAGGGAGTTAATACACCTGTTGGGATCAGGGAGTTAATACACCTGTTGGGATCAGGGAGTTAATACACCTGTTGGGATCAGGGAGTTAATACACCTGTTGGGATCAGGGAGTTAATACACCTGTTGGGATCAGGGAGTTAATACACCTGTTGGGATCAGGGAGTTAATACACCTGTTGGGATCAGGGAGTTAATACACCTGTTGGGATCAGGGAGTTAATACACCTGTTGGGATCAGGGAGTTAATACACCTGTTGGGATCAGGGAGTTAATACACCTGTTGGGATCAGGGAGTTAATACACCTGTTGGGATCAGGGAGTTAATACACCTGTTGGGATCAGGGAGTTAATACACCTGTTGGGATCAGGGAGTTAATACACCTGTTGGGATCAGGGAGTTAATACACCTGTTGGGATCAGGGAGTTAATACACCTGTTGGGATCAGGGAGTTAATACACCTGTTGGGATCAGGGAGTTAATACACCTGTTGGGATCAGGGAGTTAATACACCTGTTGGGATCAGGGAGTTAATACACCTGTTGGGATCAGGGAGTTAATACACCTGTTGGGATCAGGGAGTTAATACACCTGTTGGGATCAGGGAGTTAATACACCTGTTGGGATCAGGGAGTTAATACACCTGTTGGGATCAGGGAGTTAATACACCTGTTGGGATCAGGGAGTTAATACACCTGTTGGGATCAGGGAGTTAATACACCTGTTGGGATCAGGGAGTTAATACACCTGTTGGGATCAGGGAGTTAATACACCTGTTGGGATCAGGGAGTTGATACACCTGTGGGATCAGGGAGTTAATACACCTGTTGGGATCAGGGAGTTAATACACCTGTTGGGATCAGGGAGTTAATACACCTGTTGGGATCAGGGAGTAATACACCTGTTGGGATCAGGGAGTTAATACACCTGTTGGGATCAGGGAGTTAATACACCTGTGGGATCAGGGAGTTAATACACCTGTTGGGATCAGGGAGTTAATACACCTGTTGGGATCAGGGAGTTAATACACCTGTTGGGATCAGGGAGTTAATACACCTGTGGGATCAGGGAGTTAATACACCTGTTGGGATCAGGGAGTTAATACACCTGTTGGGATCAGGGAGTTAATACACCTGTTGGGATCAGGGAGTTAATACACCTGTTGGGATCAGGGAGTTAATACACCTGTTGGGATCAGGGAGTTAATACACCTGTTGGGATCAGGGAGTTAATACACCTGTTGGGATCAGGGAGTTAATACACCTGTTGGGATCAGGGAGTTAATACACCTGTTGGGATCAGGGAGTTAATACACCTGTTGGGATCAGGGAGTTAATACACCTGTTGGGATCAGGGAGTTAATACACCTGTTGGGATCAGGGAGTTAATACACCTGTTGGGATCAGGGAGTTAATACACCTGTTGGGATCAGGGAGTTAATACACCTGTTGGGATCAGGGAGTTAATACACCTGTTGGGATCAGGGAGTTAATACACCTGTTGGGATCAGGGAGTTAATACACCTGTTGGGATCAGGGAGTTAATACACCTGTTGGGATCAGGGAGTTAATACACCTGTTGGGATCAGGGAGTTAATACACCTGTTGGGATCAGGGAGTTAATACACCTGTTGGGATCAGGGAGTTAATACACCTGTTGGGATCAGGGAGTTAATACACCTGTTGGGATCAGGGAGTTAATACACCTGTTGGGATCAGGGAGTTAATACACCTGTTGGGATCAGGGAGTTAATACACCTGGGGATCAGGGAGTTAATACACCTGTTGGGATCAGGGAGTTAATACACCTGTTGGGATCAGGGAGTTAATACACCTGTTGGGATCAGGGAGTTAATACACCTGCTGGGATCAGGGAGTTAATACACCTGTTGGGATCAGGGAGTTAATACACCTGCTGGGATCAGGGAGTTAATACACCTGTTGGGATCAGGGAGTTAATACACCTGCTGGGATCAGGGAGTTAATACACCTGTTGGGATCAGGGAGTTAATACACCTGTGGGATCAGGGAGTTAATACACCTGTTGGGATCAGGGAGTTAATACACCTGTGGGATCAGGGAGTTAATACACCTGTGGGATCAGGGAGTTAATACACCTGTTGGGATCAGGGAGTTAATACACCTGTTGGGATCAGGGAGTTAATACACCTGTTGGGATCAGGGAGTTAATACACCTGTTGGGATCAGGGAGTTAATACACCTGTTGGGATCAGGGAGTTAATACACCTGTTGGGATCAGGGAGTTAATACACCTGTGGGATCAGGGAGTTAATACACCTGTTGGGATCAGGGAGTTAATACACCTGTTGGGATCAGGGAGTTAATACACCTGTGGGATCAGGGAGTTAATACACCTGTTGGGATCAGGGAGTTAATACACCTGTTGGGATCAGGGAGTTAATACACCTGTTGGGATCAGGGAGTTAATACACCTGCTGGGATCAGGGAGTTAATACACCTGTTGGGATCAGGGAGTTAATACACCTGCTGGGATCAGGGAGTTAATACACCTGTTGGGATCAGGGAGTTAATACACCTGTGGGATCAGGGAGTTAATACACCTGTTGGGATCAGGGAGTTAATACACCTGTGGGATCAGGGAGTTAATACACCTGTTGGGATCAGGGAGTTAATACACCTGTTGGGATCAGGGAGTTAATACACCTGTTGGGATCAGGGAGTTAATACACCTGTTGGGATCAGGGAGTTAATACACCTGTTGGGATCAGGGAGTTAATACACCTGTTGGGATCAGGGAGTTAATACACCTGTTGGGATCAGGGAGTTAATACACCTGTTGGGATCAGGGAGTTAATACACCTGTTGGGATCAGGGAGTTAATACACCTGTTGGGATCAGGGAGTTAATACACCTGTTGGGATCAGGGAGTTAATACACCTGTTGGGATCAGGGAGTTAATACACCTGTTGGGATCAGGGAGTTAATACACCTGTTGGGATCAGGGAGTTAATACACCTGTTGGGATCAGGGAGTTAATACACCTGTTGGGATCAGGGAGTTAATACACCTGTTGGGATCAGGGAGTTAATACACCTGTTGGGATCAGGGAGTTAATACACCTGTTGGGATCAGGGAGTTAATACACCTGTTGGGATCAGGGAGTTAATACACCTGTTGGGATCAGGGAGTTAATACACCTGTTGGGATCAGGGAGTTAATACACCTGTTGGGATCAGGGAGTTAATACACCTGTTGGGATCAGGGAGTTAATACACCTGTTGGGATCAGGGAGTTAATACACCTGTTGGGATCAGGGAGTTAATACACCTGTTGGGATCAGGGAGTTAATACACCTGTTGGGATCAGGGAGTTAATACACCTGTTGGGATCAGGGAGTTAATACACCTGTTGGGATCAGGGAGTTAATACACCTGTTGGGATCAGGGAGTTAATACACCTGTTGGGATCAGGGAGTTAATACACCTGTTGGGATCAGGGAGTTAATACACCTGTTGGGATCAGGGAGTTAATACACCTGTTGGGATCAGGGAGTTAATACACCTGTTGGGATCAGGGAGTTAATACACCTGTTGGGATCAGGGAGTTAATACACCTGTTGGGATCAGGGAGTTAATACACCTGTTGGGATCAGGGAGTTAATACACCTGTTGGGATCAGGGAGTTAATACACCTGTTGGGATCAGGGAGTTAATACACCTGTTGGGATCAGGGAGTTAATACACCTGTTGGGATCAGGGAGTTAATACACCTGTTGGGATCAGGGAGTTAATACACCTGTTGGGATCAGGGAGTTAATACACCTGTTGGGATCAGGGAGTTAATACACCTGTTGGGATCAGGGAGTTAATACACCTGTTGGGATCAGGGAGTTAATACACCTGTTGGGATCAGGGAGTTAATACACCTGTTGGGATCAGGGAGTTAATACACCTGTTGGGATCAGGGAGTTAATACACCTGTTGGGATCAGGGAGTTAATACACCTGTTGGGATCAGGGAGTTAATACACCTGTTGGGATCAGGGAGTTAATACACCTGTTGGGATCAGGGAGTTAATACACCTGTTGGGATCAGGGAGTTAATACACCTGTTGGGATCAGGGAGTTAATACACCTGTTGGGATCAGGGAGTTAATACACCTGTTGGGATCAGGGAGTTAATACACCTGTTGGGATCAGGGAGTTAATACACCTGTTGGGATCAGGGAGTTAATACACCTGTTGGGATCAGGGAGTTAATACACCTGTTGGGATCAGGGAGTTAATACACCTGTTGGGATCAGGGAGTTAATACACCTGTTGGGATCAGGGAGTTAATACACCTGTTGGGATCAGGGAGTTAATACACCTGTTGGGATCAGGGAGTTAATACACCTGTTGGGATCAGGGAGTTAATACACCTGTTGGGATCAGGGAGTTAATACACCTGTTGGGATCAGGGAGTTAATACACCTGTTGGGATCAGGGAGTTAATACACCTGTTGGGATCAGGGAGTTAATACACCTGTTGGGATCAGGGAGTTAATACACCTGTTGGGATCAGGGAGTTAATACACCTGTTGGGATCAGGGAGTTAATACACCTGTTGGGATCAGGGAGTTAATACACCTGTTGGGATCAGGGAGTTAATACACCTGTTGGGATCAGGGAGTTAATACACCTGTTGGGATCAGGGAGTTAATACACCTGTTGGGATCAGGGAGTTAATACACCTGTTGGGATCAGGGAGTTAATACACCTGTTGGGATCAGGGAGTTAATACACCTGTTGGGATCAGGGAGTTAATACACCTGTTGGGATCAGGGAGTTAATACACCTGTTGGGATCAGGGAGTTAATACACCTGTTGGGATCAGGGAGTTAATACACCTGTTGGGATCAGGGAGTTAATACACCTGTTGGGATCAGGGAGTTAATACACCTGTTGGGATCAGGGAGTTAATACACCTGTTGGGATCAGGGAGTTAATACACCTGTTGGGATCAGGGAGTTAATACACCTGTTGGGATCAGGGAGTTAATACACCTGTTGGGATCAGGGAGTTAATACACCTGTTGGGATCAGGGAGTTAATACACCTGTTGGGATCAGGGAGTTAATACACCTGTTGGGATCAGGGAGTTAATACACCTGTTGGGATCAGGGAGTTAATACACCTGTTGGGATCAGGGAGTTAATACACCTGTTGGGATCAGGGAGTAATACACCTGTTGGGATCAGGGAGTTAATACACCTGTTGGGATCAGGGAGTTAATACACCTGTTGGGATCAGGGAGTTAATACACCTGTTGGGATCAGGGAGTTAATACACCTGTTGGGATCAGGGAGTTAATACACCTGTTGGGATCAGGGAGTTAATACACACCTGTCGGTAAATCGATGCTACCTGTTGATAAGAGCTGTCAATCAGGAGTTGCCAGTTACTCCTCGCGCCGGCCGGTCAGCACGGCCTCGGTCCGCAGCGGCAGCAGCAGGCGCAGCAGCGACTTGGTCAGCTCGGCCTGAGCGCGCAGCAGGATGCAGAAGTCCTCCATGCGGCCCTCCAGGCCTTCGCTCTCGTACAGGTCGGCCATGACGGTCCTGAAGCTGTCGCCGAAGCTGTCGATCAGGTAGGCGCGCTTGGCGGCGCCCGGCGCAGCGGCGATGGTGCTGCGGATCAGCCCGGCCACCAGGCCAAACGGCTGCTTGGCCTTGACGGTCACCAGACAGAGCGACGTCAGCAGCATCACCAGCTCGTTGCTGGCCGACTCGCTTTTCGACATTCGACGCGCCATGCCGTTTAGCACCAGGCGGCTCACCTGGCAGCCGGCCATGAGCAGCACGCAGGCGGAGTTCTCGGACAGCCAGGCGGTGGGCAGCCTGCGCAGGGATGACAAACGGAATTGCCTGAGGCGACCATTTGATTTCACGAGTGCCAACTGTCAAAAGCCACACTTTTTTTAAGCGAAGCGACATTGTCGCACAACCGGCGAGAGGCATCACTGCCCGATGAAAACAATGTCTAGGCCAAGAAGCGTCTCAGAGTCGTTTTAGAGACGCAGATCACAGATTCACAGGTAAAATAGGAAAGAGGTGACTCTAAACGACTCTAAAACGACGAGATGTCACGGTACAAGCCGCCAAAAAGTCGGGTCAAAGAGCCGCTCAAGAATCACTTTGAAGACTCTGGGGCGCCGCAAGCGACTCTGGGGCCGCAAAGTCGTATTTGAGAAGCGCTAGACTCTTTCGCGACTCTTTTACGATTCTGCAGCTCGTGACGCGCTTGTGACGCAACAGTCGCATTAGACGCGTTTGAGTCGTTAAAAAAACACAAGAGTTGCCCCAGAATCGCAAGAGTCACTAGAGAGTTGTTTGCAATGACTCTTTAGCGATTCTTGCCATGGTAACGTTTCCAACGGGCTGCCCATTCCACCGACTCCCCTGAGCAGGCACACAAGCGCGCGGATGCGTACACTGTACTGTGCCCTGGGGGTTGGCTCCGAAGGTCGTTAATTGCACGAGCAGAGCCAAGCCGAGATTCCAATTCAGCCCCAAGTTAATGTGACTGTAATTGAAATCGAGCCTGGGCCGCGCTCTAGCGCCACAGACTGGCGCTCGCGCCTCACCTGGTCAGCTCTTCGAACAGGCGCGGAATTCGCGGCCGCAGCTTCTTGTCAGTGTAGAGGGCGCGCAGGGCGTCGCCAAGGCTGCCGAAGCAGGCGTCGATTTGGGCGGCGCTGGCTGCTGTGCTGCGGGACATGTCGCGCCACATCACCCGCGACTCGAACGTCGGCCCGAGGGTGACGAACAGCAGCCAGGCGGCCGGCCGGGACCGCCAGGCGGCCAACAGGCGGCAAAAGCGGCGCCAGCGCTGCCGCTCGGAGCAGACGGCCAGGAACAGGTGGCGGATGAAGAGGCGGACGCGGAAATCGTCGACTGCGGAGACGGGAGCGCCGCCAGACGAGACGGCGAGCTCGGCGACGGTCAGCAGGGTGGGTCTCCGCCGGGAGCTGCGCGGGTCGAACAGGCGGAGCAGCGCCAGTCCGGCGGGGTCCAGCCAGCGGGCCGGCCACCCGGCGGTGAACTCGCCGACCAGCAGGCCGGCGGCCGAGTAGTGGGCGCGCACCTCCCGGATGGTGGCGCCCGGCTCGGCGGCGGCGAGGCAGGACGGCATCAGGTAGCGGTGAAGGAGCCGCAGACGGTCTGGCAAGGCGTCAAAGCAGCTGAGCCGCTTTAGCAGGCGGCCAGCGCGGACAAATTTCGAGTCGGAGCAAGCGACGTCGGAGGAGGCGGCGGCGGAGGTCGGCGAGCCGACGAGATTTGGCATGGACGCGCGGAGCAGCCTGCAGGCGTAGGCGGACTCGGTGAATTCGCGGACAAGATGGTGGAAGCTGCGGCAGGTGCAGGCCAGTTGGCCGAGATCGTCGGCGTCCAGACAGCCGCTGGCGAGGATGCGGAACAGCAGCTCCGGCGGCAGGTTGGCGAGGCCTCGGCTTGGCGGCTGCTCGCTTGGGCGGCTCCGCTTGGCCGGTGGCGCAGACGGGCTGCGGCGGCGCTTGTGGCAGTCGACTGCCGAAGCTTCGGCAGCGGCTGCGGTTGCAGACATCTGGCATAGAGTCGTCCAGCGGTGCAGCATGACGATTGGGACCGGCGAGCTGCGATGAATATTGATGGATGATGGGGGACAGAGACTGGAGGTGTTGCGACAGAGACTGGAGGTGTTGCGTTTGGTTAAATAAAGAAATTTTGAGTAGGTTCTCCTAAGACTGGTTCAGAATCGGTTAAATCGGGGTAAACCGGAGTAGATTACTCTACTATTAGAGATTACTCTAAAACCGGGGAGATTACTCTTAAACCGGGGAGATTACGTCTCTAAGACCGGGGAGATTACTCTAAAACCGGGGAGATTACTCTAAAACCGGGGAGATTACTCTAAAACCGGGGAGATTACTCTAAAACTGGGGAGATTACTCTAAAACCGGGGAGATTACTCTAAAACCGGGGAGATTACTCTAAAACCGGGGAGATTACTCTAAAACCGGGGAGATTACTCTAAAACCGGGGAGATTACTCTAAAACCGGGGAGATTACTCTAAAACCGGGGAGATTACGTCTCTAAGACCGGGGGAGATTACTCTAAAACCGGGGAGATTACTCTAAAACCGGGGAGATTACTCTAAAACCGGGGAGATTACTCTAAAACCGGGGAGATTACTCTAAAACCGGGGAGATTACGTCTCTAAGACCGGGGGAGATTACTCTAAAACCGGGGAGATTACTCTAAAACCGGGGAGATTACTCAAAAACCGGGGAGATTACTCTAAAACCGGGGAGATTACTCTAAAACCGGGGAGATTACTCTAAAACCGGGGAGATTACTCTAAAACCGGGGAGATTACTCTAAAACCGGGGAGATTACTCTAAAACCGGGGAGATTACTCTAAAACCGGGGAGATTACGTCTCTAAGACCGGGGGAGATTACTCTAAAACCGGGGAGATTACTCTAAAACTGGGGAGATTACTCTAAAATCGGGGGAGTTTACTCTAGCAAAATCAGCACGCAAACAGTAACAGACTATTAAAGCAACACGTTTAACGGCACATTTAACTGTGTAGTGTGTATTTATAAATTTGCAATCGCTACTAACATGCAGACAATTCTAGGCAACACTGAGCTATCCAGGATAATGTCAAGAGGGGTTACTAGACTGGCACCATATACTCCCGCGCTAGACTGACCAATCTGTAACCAAGACAAACATTTCGGTCACTGTGTGCGCCGGTCGAGAAGAGCTCACGACATCCGCGCACTCTGCAGCCGGTGCAGCTGCTGGATCAGCTCGGTAGCGCTGGGCGACATCGGCCTGTGCCGAGAGTCGGACAGGTCGCCGAGGCCCACAGACCGGCCGAATGTGAACGGGGTCCAGACGCCCTGCACGGACGGGTGGAAACTGCGCAGGTTCTCGTGCAGCGGCAGCAGGTCGTCGCCCGACCGGCCGCGCATGAGCCAGAACCAGCGGCGAACGAATTCGGCGGGGAAAGAGTCAATGCGGGCCAGCTGCACTGAGCCGTTGGCGAACTCCGCTTGAAGCACCGGCGGCCGGTTGCGGCGCGGCTTTAGGTAGCAGGCCACCTGGGATAGGGAAAGGTGTGTCTAGTCTAGGTGCTTGCCTGCCTGCCTGTCTGTCTGTCTGTCTGTCTGTCTGTCTGTCTGTCTGTCTGTCTGTCTGTCTGTCTGTCTGTCTGTCTGTCTGTCTGTCTGTCTGTCAATCTATGTCTGTCTGTCTGTCTGTCTGTCTGTCTGTCTGTCTGTCTGTCTGTCTGTCTGTCTGTCTATCTATGTCTGTCTGTCTGTCTGTCTGTCTGTCTGTCTGTCTGTCTATTTATGTCTGTCTGTCTGTCTGTCTGTCTGTCTGTCTGTCTGTCTGTCTGTCTGTCTGTCTGTCTGTCTGTCTGTCTGTCTGTCTGTCTGTCTATGTCTGTCTGTCTTAGTGTCTGTCTGTCTGTCTGTCTGTCTGTCTGTCTGTCTGTCTGTCTATTTATGTCTGTCTGTCTGTCTGTCTGTCTGTCTGTCTGTCTGTCTGTCTGTCTGTCTGTCTGTCTGTCTGTCTGTCTGTCTGTCTGTCTGTCTGTCTGTCTGTCTATTTATGTCTGTCTGTCTGTCTGTCTGTCTGTCTGTCTGTCTGTCTGTCTGTCTGTCTGTCTATTTATGTCTGTCTGTCTGTCTGTCTGTCTGTCTGTCTGTCTGTCTGTCTGTCTGTCTGCCTGTCTGTCTGTTGTCTGTCTGTCTGTCTGTCTGTCTGTCTATCTATGTCTGTCTGTGCCTGTCTGTCTGTCTGTCTGTCGGTCTGTCCGGCAGCAAATAAACAGCGGCCTCACCTGCGGATTAGCGCGAGCAAATTCCAAGAAGTCGCCATTCTCGATGAACTCCCTGGCACCCAGGCTGTTGGGCCGGAACTTGCAGAACTTGAGCGTGATTCGCTTCAGCTGGCAGGTGTACCTGGACACGCCGTTCTGCAGCGGCTGCGACAGGAACACGCGGGGCAGCATCTGGCGCGACATAGCGCTGCTGGTGACTGCAAATTGAAAGCAATTATCAATGTTTTCGATACATATCGGGCTAAGAAAACACTTGTAATAAGGAGTGCATTCAAGACAGCTTTTTATTGTTTTCGATACATATCGCTGTAATCGCGACAGTGAATTTTTTTCGGCCTATTTTTCTAAGAAATCTCTGATGGCAAAAATCAGCAAAATAAAGGAAGCCGAACGATGCTCACAAGTTCCAAAAAAACAATATCATAATCATAATTTGTTGCAAGCCTCAATCTATACAAAATCTGCATAGGGGGAATTGGGTTATGTGATCATGTAAAAATGTGCAATCTCTGCTGGAAGAGCACAAGTTTGGCGTATCAACAGTTTTAATGGCAACTAAAAATATTATTAATAAACGAAGTAGTGGACTTTATAGCAAGGAAACAATAATATTCTGGAATATCGATTTGGTACAAGCGGATTTAGGCGCATATCTGAATACAAAACAGGTCACGACAGTCTGATCTGATATTGTGCTGGTAAAAAAGCTTTATAAACATGTAAATATTGAGTGCTGGCACGGATGGATAATGCTGCTTGTGTTGATTAGCCAATCTTAGCGCAGGTAACTGCTCTAGAAAAATAAATAATTATAATAATAAACAGTTCTATTTATATTGAGAAACAGAGAAATTCCAATTTAAGCCCTGATTGCATGGTGCTGCACACTCTGGACACAAATAAAGTTGGCTACTTCATATCGCTTATACACTACTGATATATTGGCATTCAGCGTCTATATAGAGTTTTTTGCATAAATCAGCGAAAATAACTGAGCTTGCGTTGAGCACTGCGGAGGCAGCTCAGCGGCGTGTTCAATCGGCTGACGGGCCAAACTTTTCCGCTGGAGCTGCGCCTGCGGCATCACGGCGTTCCGAGACTGCGGCTATCTGCATTCCGGACTCTGACTCTGGGGCTGATGCAGCTGCCAGCTGATGAGGCTGCTGTTGCTGAGGCTGCTGTTGCTGAGGTTCAGCCTGATGAAAGTGCAGGGAACCGCCGGTCATCGAAGCCGGGGTAGCCGCGATGGAGCCGAAGTCGTCCATCGCAGCGACGGACACGGCGGGCGTCATCACGGAAGCGAAGGACTGCTGGCCGTAGGAGGCTGCCGGCTGTGGGTGGGGAGCGGATCAGACAGTTGTTAGGGGGCGGAATCGCACAGACTAGTAGGACATTACAGAGTCGAATCAATAAGTTATAAAGAGCGGAAGTAGGCGGCAATTGGGAAGTACAGAGCGGAAATGGGGAATTCTGGAGAAGTATACTGCGGTAGAGAGCGGTATACTGTGGTAGAGAGCGGTATACTGCGGTAGAGAGCGGAATTACTGTGGTAGAGAGCGGTATACTGCGGTAGAGAGCGGAATTACTGTGGTAGAGAGCGGTATACTGTGGTAGAGAGCGGAATTACTGTGGTAGAGAGCGGAATTACTGTGGTAGAGAGCGGTATACTGTGGTAGAGAGCGGAATTACTGTGGTAGAGAGCGGTATACTGCGGTAGAGAGCGGAATTACTGTGGTAGAGAGAGGAAGTACTGTGGTAGAGAGCGGTAGACTGTGGTAGAGAGCAGTAGACTGTGGTAGAGAGCAGTAGACTGTGGTAGAGAGCAGTAGACTGTGGTAGAGAGCGGTAGACTGTGGTAAAGAGCGGTAGACTGTGGTAGAGAGCGGAAGTAGACTGTGGTAAAGAGCGGTAGACTGTGGTAGAGAGCGGTAGACTGTGGTAGAGAGCGGAAGTAGACTGTGGTAGAGAGCAGTAGACTGTGGTAAAGAGCGGTAGACTGTGGTAGAGAGCGGTAGACTGTGGTAAAGAGCGGTAGACTGTGGCAGAGAGCGGAAGTAGACTGTGGTAGAGAGCGGTAGACTGTGGTAAAGAGCAGTAGACTGTGGTAGAGAGCGGTAGACTGTGGTAAAGAGCGGTAGACTGTGGTAGAGAGCGGTAGACTGTGGTAGAGAGCAGTAGACTGTGGTAGAGAGCAGTAGACTGTGGTAGAGAGCGGTAGACTGTGGTAAGAGAGCGGAAGTAGACTGCGGTAGAGAGCGGAATCAAGCAGCGATGGAGAGGCCGTATTAAGATGCAAACCTGATTCGGCTGCTGGTGCGTCGCCACGGGCAGGTAAGCGCTTCCAGGTTGTTGCGGAAGCTGCTGCACATGCTGGTGCACTGGCGCGGAGCTGTAGTACACAGGCTGGGGAGGGAGCTGCTGCTGCTGGTACACTCCGCCCAGCTCAGTCAGAGTTTGGCCAGCACCGAGCTGCTGGACTAACGATGTTGTAGGAAAATTTCCCTGTTGATGAGGCACAGGAAACTGATGCTGATAAGGAGGCATAACAGGCATCAGTTGATAAGGCTGGCGATGAGACTGGAACTGCTGCTGCTGATGCAGCGGAGGCTGAGTGACAGCCATGAGGGTGACAGTGCCAGGCGGCAGCAGCTGCTGCAGCTGTGACTGAGGCAGCAACTGGCTGAGGGATTCCAATTTCACAGGTGAGATCTGCTGCTGCTGGGGCTGACACTGGACCAGCTGGGGCAGCATCTGGAACTGCTGCTGCTGAGGAGGAAGAGAAGCAGGTGCAGCCGCATTCCCCTCCTCCTGCTTGACGCTCTTCGCCTGGGCGTCGGGAGCGCCGCCACTGGGCTTTGATTTTCTCTTGGAAGTGGACGGCCTGGGCGCGGCCAGCTTCTTCGCGGACTCTTGTTGGTCTGAGGCCATCTTCTCCTGGAAGAGCCGATGCGACTCCGTCTGCTTGTAGGCCGCCAGCCGGGCCTCGTACTCGGCCGAGGCCTTGGCGTAGGCCTGCCGGTAGGCATCCTTGTCAGCCGACGGCAGGTCGCGCCACTGTCTGGCAACCACTTTGATCTGGTCGCGGCCTTTGAGCCGGTGCTCCGGCGTGTCCCGGATGTGCAGCCCGAGCTCGCCCATCTTCTCCTTCACGAACATGGTGTAGGCGGAGCGCGGGTTCACCGGCTCCTGCGGATCGCGGCGAGCCTGGCGGGACCGACGGCCGGTGCCAACCGGCCTGCGCGGCTTAGCCTGCGGAGTCTGACCGGACGCTTCATCTTTGAGTCCATCATCGGCGGCGGCAGCGGTGGCAGCTTCAGAGGACTCCGCAGGCTGCTTAGCGCCTCCGATGAGGTCCTCAATGATGCTCGAGAGCGACACGGTGATTGGTGGGAGGGACGCGGCGGCCCGCACTAGGCATGCATTTTTTAGAAAACAATGCAAGTATGAAGTTGAATTTGCAGTGAGCGCTACTGACAGTAGACCCAATGTATTTTAACGTTTTTTTCTAGCGAAAATACTCAATAGAAATTTTCGTGATTTTGCTGGAGATTCTCTGGACTAGAGGGCGATTCTCTGCACTAGAGGGCGATTCTCTGCACTAGAGGGCGATTCTCTGCACTAGAGGTGATTCTCTGCACTAGAGGGCGATTCTCTGCACTAGAGACGATTCTCTGGACTAAGGGCAATTCTCTGCACTAGAGGGCGATTCTCTGCACTAGAGGGCGATTCTCTGGACTAGAGGGCGATTCTCTGGACTAAGGGCGATTCTCTGCACTACAGGGCGATTCTCTGCACTAGAGGGCGATTCTCTGGACTAAGGGCGATTCTCTGCACTAGAGGGAGATTCTCTGCACTAGAGGGCGATTCTCTGGACTAGAGGTGATTCTCTGCACTAGAGGGCGATTCTCTGCACTAGAGACGATTCTCTGCACCAGAGGGTGATTCTCTGGACTAAGGGTGATTCTCTGGACTCAGGGTGATTCTCTGGACTAGAGGTGATTCTCTGCACTAGAGGTGATTCTCTGCACTAGAGGTGATTCTCTGCACTAGAGACGATTCTCTGCACTAGAGACGATTCTCTGGACTAGAGGTGATTCTCTGCACTAGAGGTGATTCTCTGCACTAGAGGGCGATTCTCTGTACTAGAGGGTGATTCTCTGCACTAGAGGGCGATTCTCTGCACTAGAGGTGATTCTCTGCACTAGAGGGCGATTCTCTGCACTAGAGGTGATTCTCTGCACTAGAGGGCGATTCTCTGCACTAGAGGGCGATTCTCTGCACTAGAGGGCGATTCTCTGCACTAGAGGGCGATTCTCTGCACTAGAGGTGATTCTCTGCACTAGAGGGCGATTCTCTGGACTAAGGGCAATTCTCTGCACTAGAGGGCGATTCTCTGCACTAGAGGGCGATTCTCTGGACTAGAGGGTGATTCTCTGGACTAAGGGCGATTCTCTGCACTACAGGGCGATTCTCTGCACTAGAGGGCGATTCTCTGGACTAAGGGCGATTCTCTGCACTACAGGGCGATTCTCTGCACTAGAGGGCGATTCTCTGGACTAGAGGGCGATTCTCTGGACTAAGGGCGATTCTCTGCACTACAGGGCGATTCTCTGCACTAGAGGGCGATTCTCTGGACTAAGGGCGATTCTCTGCACTACAGGGCGATTCTCTGCACTAGAGGGCGATTCTCTGCACTAGAGACGATTCTCTGCACCAGAGGGTGATTCTCTGGACTAAGGGTGATTCTCTGGACTCAGGGTGATTCTCTGGACTCAGAGTGATTCTCTGGACTCAGGGTGATTCTCACTCACACCCGCACCTGAGGCATGATCGAAAGAGTTAAGCAGCAGCCAGAAGTCACGTATCTCGGTGCTAGCAAATGAAATAAGATCAACGGCACGCCAAGTTGTAATTCTATGCATACTTTGATCCCTTGAACATTTTTTATTCAATTTTTTATTATTTGCACAAAAACACTTGTAGAAAAAAACACTGAGAGGAAAGCGAAAGATCTCATCGCTGCTTTGGTATTTTACACATACAGAGGGATCCGAGATACAGGCTGAGATTGGGGTTCTGCAGTACAGACTTGAAGGGCGGAGAATACAGATGCTAAGGATGGGATTACAGACATTAAAGACTGGGACTACAGACTAAGGGCTGGGATTACAGAAGTTGAGAATTAGGACTGGACCACAAGAGATTAAGGACAGGGACTACAAGAGATTAAGGACAGGGACTACAAGAGATTAAGGACTGGGACTACAAGAGATTGAGGACTGGGACTACAGGAGATTAAGGACTGGGATCGCAGAGATTAAGGACTGGGATTGCAGAGATTGGACTGGGATTGCAGAGATTAAGGACTGGGATTGCAGAGATTAAGGACTGGGATTGCAGAGATTGGACTGGGATTGCAGAGATTAAGGACTGGGATTGCAGAGATTGGACTGGGATTGCAGAGATTAAGGACTGGGATTGCAGAGATTGGACTGGGATTGCAGAGATTAAGGACTGGGATTGCAGAGATTAAGGACTGGGATTGCAGAGATTAAGGACTGGGATTGCAGAGATTAAGGACAGGGACTACAGGAGATAAAGGACTGGGACTACAGGAGATAAAGGACTGGGACTACAGGAGATAAAGGACTGGGACTACAGGAGATTAAGGACTGGGATTGCAGAGATTGGACTGGGATTGCAGAGATTAAGGACTGGTATTAATTACAGACACAGAGCCGGAGAAGGGGAAGACAGTGGCAGAACGGAGTTGGGAGCAAAGCACGCAGAGCGGCAGGCATCAATGTGAGCACAGAACGGTCAGGTAGGCAAATGAAACGCGTTAATCAAATTTCGGCAGGCCTGATGGACAGTTAAAAAAGGGGGTAACAAAGAAAAGCAGAAATCAGTAATCAAGCGCGTAAAACCGGATTGATTTAAAGCGATAAAGCAGAAGAATAAGTGCACACAGAAACCAAGGCTTTGAGTTGATTAGGTAAGCCTTAATTGCTATGCCTACAGTCACTGTTGATAAAGTTTAATAAATAAAGCGGTGCACAATCAGTTACACGCACGGGGTCCAACGCAAGCTGCTGTGGTAAAAATAAAGAGCGAACAGATTAGTAAAAAGCACAAAAAGAGCATCGTGTCCTTTGACAGCATCAGAACAGACATTTTGTAAGTACAAACAAAACGATGAGCAAAAAACAGTAAAGGATATTAGCATTGTATACAGCGGGCCTGGGAACCGCAATATCGAATTCAAAGTGAGGAAGGAAATTTACAAGAATTGTCATAGTTAAGAAAAGCAGACAGAACTACAATAACAGTTCTTTGATCAATGCTGCTTATGAAGTAAAAGTTATGAACATATAGAAAATGTTTTTTTGGCTATTGACGAGAAGACAACAGCTAAACTCGAAGCGAATTTGCAGCGGATCGAACCGATTGGCGGGCCTCAGCTCCTGGACAGCCTGTAGATGTGCCTCTGCGCGCCGTGGACACTCGAGGACACCTCGAATACGTACGCGATGCACAACAGCGGCTCCCCGGTGTCAGTGTTCGTCACCACCTGCGGCGGGGTGCGGACTGGCTTCGATTTCCATGGCACTAATGGCGCTCAGCCAGATTGACATAATATGAGGACCTGGGAGGCTGACCGCCCAGCAACTGAGGATCTGGGAGGCTGGCGGTGGCCCAGCAACTGAGAATCTGGGAGGCTGGCGGTGGCCCAGCAACTGAGGATCTGGGAGGGTGCTGGACCAGCAACTGAGGATATGGGAGGCTGGCCCAGCAACTGAGGATATGGGAGGCTGGACCAGCAACTGAGGATCTGGAAGGCTGGCCCAGCAACTGAGGATATGGGAGGCTGGCCCAGCAACTGAGGATATGGGAGGCTGGCCCAGCAACTGAGGATATGGGAGGCTGGCCCAGCAACTGAGGATCTGGGAGGCTGGCCCAGCAACTGAGGATCTGGGAGGCTGGCGGTGGCCCAGCAACTGAGAATCTGGGAGGGTGCTGGCCCAGCAACTGACGATCTGGAAGGCTGGCCCAGCAACTGAGGATATGGGAGGCTGGCCCAGCAACTGAGGATCTGGGAGGCTGGCCCAGCAACTGAGGATCTGGGAGGCTGGCCGCCCAGCAACTGAGGATCTGGAAGGCTGGCCGCCCAGAAACTGAGGATCTGCGAGGCTGGCCGCCCAGCAACTGAGGATCTGGGGGTAGCCAAGCAACTGAAGATTTGGGAGGGTGCTGACCCAGCAACTAAGGATGGCAGGATTGGCAGCGAAAATTCAAAATCTGTGGTATCTTGGCTTATTAAACAGCGCATTGAAACAACACATTTACTAAAGCTGCGACTCTCACCTGCATAATAGTGAAGTTCTCGAGCACGGAGTTCATCATAAACTTCTCTGGCAGCTGGCGCAGCTTGGAGATGAAGTTGATCATGTACTCGCACATCGGAATTCGCTCATTCTGATAAATGTATTTGCCGTTCTCTGAGTGCGGAGAAATGTGCTTCTCAACCTTCTCAACCACTTGCTTGCCGAATGAGCACACTTTGGTTGAGAAGGACAAGTTCATGCTCTCCTGGCTTTCGTACCTGCAGTTCATCAGTTTGGAATTGGGAAGTACGAGAACTGGTCAGGCACTGTGGTATCAATTCAATAAATTCCCGTGTGCCCCCGACATGAATTTCCCTGGAAATAATTCCCCACCAGCCGCTTACACGGTGGTGTGGCCATAGAACACAAATTCCCCATGGCAATACTGTAATTCCCCACCAGCCGCTTACACGGTGGTGTGGCCATAGAACACAAATTCCCCATGGCAATACTGTAATTCCCCACCAGCCGCTTACACGGTGGTGTGGCCATAGAACACAAATTCCCCATGGCAATACTGTAATTCCCCACCAGCCGCTTACACGGTGGTGTGGCCATAGAACACAAATTCCCCATGGCAATACTGTAATTCCCCACCAGCCGCTTACACGGTGGTGTGGCCATAGAACACAAATTCCCCATGGCAATACTGTAATTCCCTGCCAGCCGCTTACACGGTGGTGTGGCCATAGAACATGTTTCCCGGATGGTCCTCAGGCAGGGTGGTGTTGATATCCGCCCAGATTTTGACCAGGAAGGCCGCCGACTCCGGCCCTTGTCAAAGAAGTCGTTGAGGCCTCGCTTTGCTGGAAATTTGTCAGCAATCTGCGACTGGTCGACGCTTTCCATGCGCGCGATGGCGGACTCGGGCAGCTGGCCCATCGGGCAGTTGATGTGAGCAAAGATGTGCCGCTGCTGCTGGTAGGCGGAAGACTCGACTCCGGTCACCTCAACGAAGGCTGTCAGCTCGCGCAGCCGGAGCTTCGGCCCCACAATCGCCTGACAGCTGGCGCCGACGCCGGTGCCAGTTGGAGACGAGACGGCGGCGGCGGCAGCGGCAGCTACGGCGGCTGCAGCGGCGGCGGCGGCGTCGGCTGAGGCCAGGCCAGGCCACTGGGAGGCGCCACTGCCGGGGCTGCCAGGGCCGTGGCCCGCTCCCGCCGGCCAGAATGCGGAGCCGCCGGCGGCAGCGGAGGCTGACTGCCTGGGCCCGGTGCTCTCCTGGCCGCGGGCCATGCCGGCGCTGACGATCTGGGCTGAGCTGAGCTGGCTGAGGCTGTGCATGGCCTTTTCCTTGGTGGCCGGATCCTTGATGTTGGTCTGAACCTCTTTGGTTTTGCGCCTAGCCAGCACCTGGATGTGGCTGGACACCTGCTTTCTGGTCCTGGTCTTGCCAGTCCGCAGCTTGATGTAGCGCGCGATCAGCTCGTTGCGGCCTAGAGGGGGTGGCGGGTTGGAGAGGGCATGAGGCACCCTGCGGCTTCATGCCTATTGGGACTTGACTGTCTCGTCATTCTTACAGTATTCAGTCGTCCTTGTCCCGCTCGCGGTATAATAAATCAAGGGCCCCAGCTTAACTGACCCCCACGGCCAAGGCAAAGCAGTCAGTAAGCAGGTAGGCGCGATGCCAGACAGACTCACCGTACATCTTGCCCTCGTCAGACAATATAATCTTCCGCCTGCCGCAGGGCGGGTAGAGAGCCAAGGCCTCCTGGAAGCTCTGCTCGATGTCCGGACTCCAGACGCCCTCGGCATCGTTCGGATCCTCCTCGGCCTCTTCGTCCTCTTCGTTCATGTCGTCGTCGTCCACGACGCTGCTGGGCACAACGGTGCTCCATGCTTTGTTTGGCTCCATCGGTACTCTCTGAAGGCAAAGCGGCAGGAGTCAGTCAATCAGTCAGAGCTGCAAACTGCGGCTACCAGCAATGGAAACTGGATATTCGAAACTACCAACTGCTTGCTAGAAGAAAGAGCCAGCAAGAAAGCTGGGCAGAGAGGGGAGCGGAGAAGGTCAGAATCGGGAGACAAAGATGCACAACATTTGGAACACACGGGGGGGAGTTTGTATTTCACCGACTGTGTGGGGTGGACGCAGCGGATAGGCGGAGCGGCGGGCACACGGAGCGGGGAAGGGCGGAGCGCTTATCTGCGCTGCTGAAATTTGTTACACTCGTGCTGGCTGGGGCAGAGGGGACGCGGCGTGCGGACAGGGCAAAAACGGGCCGGGGGGGGGGGGGAAGTCGCTTAGTAGCGGGGAAGGAGACATGGGGGGAGTTTTACGGCCCAAAAATAAGCAAGGAACAGGTGACCAGCAGCGGCAATCAGTGAGCGGCATTCAGGCCGACTGTCATGGCGGGACAGGGAGGGAGAAGGGAGAGACTGTGCGGCAGTAAGTTCGCAATAAGTGTCAATACGAATTATTTCAATATTTGTATTATTTTTGTGATTCGGATTTTGCAGTTTTGTAGATTTGGTTTTTTGCAGTTTTGGGAATTGGAATTATAGAGTTTTGGAAATTTCTGTTGTTGCAGTTTGGGAAATTGGGATTCTGCAGTTTTGGAGATTGGGATTCTGCAGTTTGGGAAATTGGGATTCTGCAGTTTTGGAGATTGGGATTCTGCATATTTGGGAAATTGGGATTCTGCAGTTTTGGAGATTGGGATTCTGCATATTTGGGAAATTGGGATCCGGCAGTTTTGGAGATTGGGATTCTGCAGTTGGGGAATTGGGATTCTGCAGTTTTGGGAATTGGGATTCTGCAGTTTTGGGGATTGGGATTCTGCAGTTTTGGGGGTTGGGATTCTGCAGTTTTGGGGGTTGGGATTCTGCAGTTTTGGGGATTGGGATTCTGCAGTTTTGGGAATTAGGATTCTGCAATTTAGGGGATTGGTATTCTGCAGTTTAGGGGATTGGGATTCTGCAGTTTTGGGGGTTGGGATTCTGCAGTTTTGGGAATTGGGATTCTGCAGTTTTAAGGATTGGGATTCTGCAGTTTAGGGGATTGGGATTCTGCAGTTTTGGGAATTGGGATTCTGCAGTTTTAAGGATTGGGATTCTGCAGTTTAGGGGATTGGGATTCTGCAGTTTTGGGAATTGGGATTCTGCAGTTTTGGGGATTGGGATTCTGCAGTTTTGGGAATTAGGATTCTGCAATTTAGGGGATTGGGATTCTGCAGTTTTTGGGAATTGGGATTCTGCAGTTTTGGGGATTGGGATTATGCAGTTTTGGGGATTGGGATTCTGCAGTTTTGGGGATTGGGATTCTGCAGTTTTGGGAATTAGGATTCTGCAATTTAGGGGATTGGGATTCTGCAGTTTTGGGAATTGGGATTCTGCAGTTTTGGGGATTGGGATTCTGCAGTTTTGGGAATTAGGATTCTGCAATTTAGGGGATTGGTATTCTGCAGTTTAGGGGATTGGGATTCTGCAGTTTTGGGAATTGGGATTCTGCAGTTTTGGGAATTAAGATTCTGCAATTTAGGGGATTGGGATTCTGCAGTTGGGGAATTGGGATTCTGCAATTGGGGAATTGACATTCTGAAGTTTTGGAGATTAGGATTATTCCTTCTTAGGTTGGTTTGTTTTTTTGGGACTGGGCAGAGGCAGTTTTCGTATTTTGACTATTATACAATCTTGCCTTCTTTCATGTTTCAGATTAAATAATTTCGGCAGGTGGCTCAGCGTTTGGAATCAGAGCAATTTCGCGACCTTCAACAAGCACAATCATTGCAATTGCCCAGTCTTTAAATACCACAGGTACTTGCTTAGTTTCAAAGCGAAACAGGCGAATTGAGATAAACAGACTAAGCCAATAAAGAAGCGCAGCGGGGCTTCCATATCTGAATCGATATTATACAGCTTTTGGCCTCGGGGAAGACCTGACTAAAATTAGTTGCTTTCCTGCTGTAGCAATTTCGAGTTTTCTTTGGAGTTTCGCTTGGAAAAATGTCTGAGAAAATTGCTTTGAAGACAGAAAGTATGATTAGGAGTAAAAGACAGATTACCAATATAGGTAGGCCTACACAATCATAATAATTGCAGGGCTTTGGGCACCCTGGTGCAATGGTAGATTATATAGTATGTTACGGAGTTAAATAATGGCCATAACACGAGTGCGCGAAGATTTAGTAGACAAAGATTTAGGCCTTGACGCGACTGAAAAGTGCCATTCCAGCATCTGTTACAAAAAGCGATAGACTGGAAAGAAAATTTACAGCAAAAAAATATCAATTTCACTTAGTCAACAACTAAGCAGTTTCTACCGATCGAGGAAGCAGATCTGGAAAAATTCAAGGCGTACTTTGATGGAACCACAGCCGAAACGCTTACAGGACGAGGTGGTATTCACCATTCTCTATATTCTACGTGAGAGAGGACAAGAACACCTTAAACATTTGAAACAGCAGGGAGCATTGGTTGCTGGTATCGACTCCGACGGACAAGAGTACTGTGAACTACCACCACTACCAACTAAGAACCAAGATTCAGAAGGCAGGTTCCGTTTTTCTACGAATCAGGCACGCGGAGTTTTTTGTTTATTGTTTGTTTATGTTTTCAAGTTTACTTGTTATGTAATAAATAATATGAAAATAAATTGTCTATGGTCGAAATGTATTTTCAGCGTTAAGCAATAACAAAATGGTGCGTGTCATTATAATAAAGCTTTTGGCAGCCTATTTGGGCTTACGCGCATTTAATTTAATCCAAGATAGGTTTGCCAATGTACCGGAGCTTTTGTCTATGGTAGCAAGACTGCCACAGCGGCACTTAATTTGGTCCAACAAGCATCAATTTGGTCCAGATTCTTGTGAGCCAATGGCAAGCTCTTGCCTTCTTGCAACTGCCTAAGGGAATGTCAGCGTCTGTACCAGCAATTTTCAGTCGCTTTTCCAGAGCTCTGCTGATAGTCCAAATCTGATAACCAACTGGAACTTTTCCTTCAACTGCTGCTGCATTTTCTGCAACGTCAACAAAGGGTTCGTCTCAATTGCATTAAGTAGCAGTTGGACCTGAGTCTCTAGCAACTTGCCGTGGCGATTGCCACCTTACCACAGGCGACCTATGCCAGAAGTGGTTTTAACACGCAGATGGATGCTGTAAACCATTTTTCTTCTATATTCAGCAGCCTTGCAATGTCCTTTGGGTGTTCACCTCTGTTGAGTGCTTTGATGACAAGTCAGTGGCATACGTTCGACAACCTAGCATGGTTCACAATTCTGGGGCTGATCTTGCTCCTCTGCAACAGTTGAAAATAAAGCTATGGACCAAACTTATGCTTGTTGGACCAAATTAAGTGCCGCTGTGGCAGTCTTGCTACCATAGACAAAGGCTCCGGTACATTGGCAAACCTATCTTGGATTAAATTAAATGCGTGTCAGCCGAAATAGGCTGCCAAAAGCTATACTCTTGCGTATATGTACAATGCTTTTGGCAAAATTGTCTCACAACGACTGGCGAGGCAATTGTACCCATTATTGCTGATTTCTGACCACATGTACACACAGCACATGCTCACATAGCACATGCTCACACAGCACATGCTCACACAGAGTGTACAGCAGGCTTGATTATACAATGGATGCCAGAGCATGTGCGAGGGATGTTCCATAAGTACTTATACTTTTGCATGCTGCTCAGGAACTACGCAACCAATCATTGTAAGTTTTATGTCGCTGGAAAGCGGCTTTACTCATCTTTAATCTGTCGCCAAAATCATTTCGTTCTGTCAACTATGTCAAAAGTTACAACAAAAAACGTAGTCAAAGGTCACCATAGACTTACAAGAAATTTTCAAAATCAAAACTTCAAAGTTCAGCACGCAGAGTTATTTCGGATTCTACATAATGCATTCTTTTTTGCTTCATAAGCGAATGCCACACCCTTTTCGTCTATGGAAAATACTGGCCTAAGCTTTCACAGCATCTTAATCTTGTAAAGTTTCACCACCTTGGCTGCTGCTGCATCACCATGGATGTGAACTCAAGGGAAGGACAGCGCGCTGCAATTTTTACCCTCTGGAAACTCGGAAAAAAGCGATCAGAGATTTATGCGGATTTATGCAACATTCATGGAGCTAATGCGGTGAGCAGGATGACCGTCTACAACTGGGTTGAGCAGTTCGAAGCAGGAAGGACCAATGTTGCTGATTTGCCGAGGTCGGGCCGCCCCTGCACATCAGGCTCTGATGCTCTCACCGATCGAATTCTTGATCTGCTGGACGAAGATTGTCGGCTAACGATTCGACAGATTGCAGATAGACTGGACACGCCGAGCACAACTGTGCATCGCTGCTTGTCGCGCATGGACTTTGTCAAGCTGACTGCTCGTTGGGTGCCACGCCTACTCACCTCGGACTTGAGACTGCAGAGGCAGCAGATTTGTCAGGCCAATATTCGGATGATGGAAGAATACGGTGGTTGGGATCTCTTCCATCGAATGATAGTCACTGGAGATGAAACCTGGATTCCCCATTTTGATCCACCAACGAAACGTGATTCCCAGGTCTGGATGCTGAAGGGCTCTGATCCTCCGGTAAAAGCTCAAAGGGACGCACATGGAAAGAAGATCATGCTGTCTCTGTTTTTCGACTGCAATGGTCCTCTAACTGTCGAGTTTTTGGAGCCAAACACTACAATAAACTCTGAGCGCTACGTTGAAACGCTAACAAAGCTGCATCATGACATCCAGAACAAGCGTCGTGAAAATCCCAGACCTTTCATTCTTCATCATGACAATGCAAGGCCTCATACAGCACAAAAGACAGTCGAGGCAATCAGCAAGCTGAAGCTCCATCTTCTACCTCACCCTCCTTACTCTCCAGACCTGGCACCAGCAGACTTTGCTTTATTTCCAGAGTTGAAGCGCCATCTGAAAGGACGCGTGTACGAGACCAGGAACCAGATCGAGGAGGAAGTCCGCAGAATTCTGCTGTATGTCATCCCCCGACAGCTGTACGCAGAAGCCATCAAAAGCATGTTTAACAGGTGGACCAAGTGCATCAACTCCGGTGGAAACTACGTTGAGAAGGTGTCGGTACCGACCGAGGATGAGTGACAAAGAAGTCAAACTTTCTGTCATCAACAACGCGCCTCTGTTTTCATGCTTGCCATTGTAGTTGTTGCTCTTTAAATTTCTTGTAAGTCTATGGGTAACCTTTGACTACGTTTTTTGTTGTAACTTTTGACATAGTTGACAGAACGAAATGATTTTGGCGACAGATTAAAGATGAGTAAAGCCGCTTTCCACCGACATAAAACTTACAATGATTGGTTGCGTAGTTCCTGAGCAGCATGCAAAAGTATAAGTACTTATGGAACATCCCTCCATCCATTGTATAATCAAGCCTGCTGTACACTCTGTGTGAGCATGTGCTGTGTGAGCATGTGCTATGTGAGCATGTGCTGTGTGTACATGTGGTCAGAAATCAGCAATAATGGGTACAATTGCCTCGCCAGTCATTGTGAGACAATTTTGCCAAAAGCATTGTACATATACGCAAGAGTAATTTTCAAGTATATATATGCACTGTATCTTAGGGCTGGCACAAGAGTCAAAATGCACTTGCAGCTAAGCTACGCTGCTCTCTGCCAGAAACACAAAACAGCTCCATAGTTTTCAGAGCTATTCCTAAGAGACAAGCAATAGAATCTCTAAGAAATATAGAATCCCATTGAAATTGAGTCAGGTTGCTACAATGCCTAAATCATGGATCAACTTGGGATTTTTATGAAGTTATCATGCTTTAAATTATTAAGCATTAGTTTTTTCTTAAAACATAGGTCTTATATTTGAGATAAATATCCTAATGAAATTTGGTAATATACTATGTATATTTAATATTAATAATAATACTATTTGCTTTGAAAAAGTTATAAAACTTTTCTATCTAATAGTCTTACTTAATATTAGCTTTTTAAAAACTATAAAAGGATTATCATAGTAGTTTATATAACAAACAAGATACTAGCCTGCTAAATAGAACAAACTGAATATAGTCTAAACTGTACACATTTTTTCTGCATATTTGTTGAGTTGGCAAAATAAGCAACAATGCTTCTTGTTGGTTATATGAGAATGCCATTTAATTCTCAAATAAAATTTTGGGATTTAATAAACCCAAAATATGTTTTGCTATATATCTTATAGAGAATTTTCTACTATTTGGTCATAACCTTTAGAGGATTAAATTGTACTTAGATACATATAGCATTCTTGCTTCTAATAAAAGAGTGTAAACTCTTATAAAGGATATTCAATATTCTAAATTATATTAAGGTTTAAGTAAATATTAGGCCAAACACAAAATATATATATTTTTTAAATTTTTAGCTTATAAATTTAAAATATAAGATAGATACCTACTAACAAAACATTTTTTGCATATGGATCATAATAAAAAATATTTTTAAAGATTATAATTTGGCTATTTTTACTTTATAAATTAGTTGGTCTACTATACAAGGATTTTTATAGATTCCTAAAAATAAACCATAGCTAGGCATAAGATCTTATATACTAAATCTTAAAAAGCCTATGGGCTATAGATGCACAATACTATAAATTGAACATAAAATATTTAAGTTTTAACCAAAATTTTAAAGCATAAAAATATTTTTTAATATAAATTATAAGCCTAATGGGGCTATAAAGATAAATTTAATCAATAATCTAATTAATTATTACTGATTAAAAAAGACTAAAAAGCCCTTTGTCTATATAACTTAAGCAATTTTAGGTAGCCTAGGCCTAAGCATTTTATATAGGCCTACTTGAATTTTATCAAGTAAAATAGCTTAGGTCTTTTGAAGATTGCAGAATAAGAACTAGTGATAGATCCAAACATTTGGATTTGGAATCTGAAAAAATGTCAAACTTTTTTAGAAATATGAATGTTTTAGATTAGGAATTTTTATTTATCAAATATTTCCCAATGTGCTTCCAAATATGAAAAAAGTCAAGAAACCTCAAGTCGCAAAAACATTTTGGTAGTCATTGTTTAAGTGTAATCATTAGTTGGATTTTTACAAAATGCAAATACATGAATTTATGGTAAAAGTTTTCAAATAGCAAAGATGTAACAGTAGTTAGTATTAATAATTAGAATTAGCTAGATTAGTTATATAAGAATTAAGTTTGAATCAAACTTATTTATTCTTTACTAAGTTTTAATTCTTGCAATTTTGCTTGAATTTCACTTGAAGAGTAGACTAGTTGCTTACTTAGATTACTAATTAGATGATGAAGGATTTTGTTATTTAAAAGTGTTAAAGTTATTACTGCCATTTACCTTTTACTTTTCAGTTACTTTTGGAAACACATTTGGATATTTGGATTTGAATTAGGAAATTTTTGTACTTTTAGATTCAGTTTTAGAAATTTGCAAAAATTTATATCTGGTCTATCACTAATTTTGTTAAACTGGCATGTTTCTTAAATTAAAAAAATCAACTTGATTTCATTTAATTTACTATATCCTATATACACGGCTACACTTTGCATATATACAAGACTTAATTAGATAAAGACAATATCTATCAACAATACTATATGATATACAGTTTTAATCAAAATTATAAAATGTGAGAAATCTATTTTAATATTGTTTCTTGAGTCATGTGCTTATATTTGATTTTTCAACAAATTAAGACAAAAAATTAAATAAAATGAGACAAAATGAATAATATCTTGTTATTTTAAAGTAAAAAGATATTGCAAAGCAGTTATTAATAAATAAAGGCTTTTTTATATCTAACTCTAATTTATAATTTAAGCACCAAAAAACAAACTGTGGCATTGAAATACTAAGTACTAAAAAGCATAGGCACTAAAAAGCATAGATACTATATGTCTATAGCAATAATATTTAAAAGTCTCATTTTACTTAGACTTAGATAAGGTTGCAGTGACCTTGTACTAGGGACTAACCTTTTTTAACCTTCTAATACACTAAAAATAAAATTCTTGCTTGTATGTGTGCAATTGATTATTTCCCAAAAGGCTCAACCAATTTTCTTCCTTTTTGCCAAAATTTTATACAAGGTGGCCTATATTCAATATAAACATTTCATTTTAGAAAATTTTGCCTAAATGGTATTTTTTCTATATTTTAGGCATCTTAAATTCTAACATGCTTCTTGAATTCTAGAATGTTCTACAAGAGACTAGGCCTATAAATATAGGCAGTTGTTATTTATTAGACAATTAGCAATATGGTTATTTGTCCAGTTACTGAATAATAGCCACGTTTCCTTATTCATCCAGTTAATACCAGACAAATAGGCATTTTGTTATTTGTCCAGTTATATTAATAATCTATTTTACAGAACTACAAAGGTGAATATTCTTGGATTTCAAAGATTTCTTACTCCTATCTTGATTATTGTTGTTGTACTAGTGTATATCTTAAGTTATAAAATTATGGTGAATTGCATACACACCATAGTTTTATCATGCTGGGTACACACCTGAAAAAATTGAATAATTACAAATGCATGCTGAAAAAATGTAGTGCACACCCATTTTTAAAAAAATAGGCCAGTGTTGTGACAATCAATGACTTTTTTATGTTGTGACCAAAAAGACATTTTTTTAAATTGCGCAATAGACCCTTATTACTAGATAATTTGGTTGCTTTTTATGCTTTTTTGGTGATACTATTTATAACCTAGCAAAAAATTTATACACAAAGATTTGTTTAAATGCTTTTTTATGAGCTTGAAAAAAGTGGAAAGCTTGAAATTTGCACTTAAAAATGAACTTTTTTCATCTTTTTTATTTCAAAATAACTCTTATGTCTGATTCTATAAAGTGCATACTAGGTATGCACGCATATTATTTTCTTAAGAATGATGCATGCCAACTGTGCATGCCTAATTTTGGCGTACAAGGCCAATGCATACCCGAATTTTTAGGCATAGGCCATATACTACATGATCTAGAGTGTGGCATACACATTATGTATATGGCTCATTCCATATAAGATGAACATTTTTGGAAAATAGAAAAAAGTCAATATTTTTGCTTGCCATTGCCTTATCAGCCAATTTTTTTACCAAATGTTTTATGTGTAATATCTACAATCTAAGAATAAATAAATGATAGAATGTTGGATTAGTATGTTATCAAGTGGCAAAAAGTCATTTTTGTAAAAATTTGGACATTTTTCTAAGCAAAAGACATCATTAAGTTTGTGTACCTTTTAAAAACAAATAGAAAGCTTTGGAAGGTTGAAACAAACTATAGATAAAAGTATAGTACTTGCATCATCAGATAAAAGTATTGGTGACCAAATAATCTATTATATTTTTAATATATTGGTACCTCAAAGTTACTGAATTGACAGAAAAAAATATGTTACGACCATAATGTTACGACCATAAGGCTGCCTTTTCTTTTGTATCTTTGTTGCCTTTTGAGTTTATATATTTTACAAAAAGAGTATGATTACTGAAGATGTTGTTAGTCAAATTTTAAAAAATGTATTGCAAAATATCAAAAATAAAAAATGTTATAAGACTTTTATCTTTTAGTTTCTATATGTCAAAAATCCTGTTGTTACGACCATAAGTGCCATTCAAGGTTTAATAGCATCTATACTAATGATGATATCTATATGAAACTCTATAAAAATATTCTTGACAAAATTATCTTTCATTTAAATATTGGTCTAGTATATTCTATTATTATATTTCATTTTATAAGTAAAAATAGTCTGTCATGTTACGACCGTGCTTATATGGAATGAGCCATATCTGCTTTGCTTGCACTAGTATATAACAAAATATTAATCAAGATATAAAAATGTCTTAAAAATCTAAAATATTCTTCATTAAATAAATAGATACTTGTATTAGCAATTTAACTAGACAAAAAGCAAATAGGCTGTTTGTCAAGTCATTGGAGAAATAACAATTACCATAAATATATGCTAAGCACTTAGCCAATAACAGGTGTCTTTTTGCTCATTTGCTTTCACTAAATTTGTTTAACCAAACATCTTTCAAGAACCATTGCCTTTATGCCTTGTTTATTTAATGCCATTATAGAGTCTTTATTAATTTATATAAAACTTATACATCTAAATATACTAAATCTCTAAGGTTTGTATGCTTGCTTGCTTGCTTGAATGTTCATAACGCTCTAGAGCGAGCAATTAATATAATAGGCCCTAAAAATCTATGTCATGAACATTGATTAATTAGACATTTAGTAATTTCTTAGGCCTATACTTTAAATTTAAACTAGGCTAGAGCAAGACCATTCTAAATAAATTATATTAGTAATTAGTATTATTAGCCTTAGCCTATATATGCTATTACATAATATTATCTAACAATTGAGGTATAGAAATAGGCCTATACTATACATTACTGCAATTACATTACAATATAAAATTATAAGTCTGAATATATATATAAGACATTTTTAACGCGATTGCGTGTAATTTGAGACCTGAAAGGTCTATGTCTATGACTGCAAGATGCAGATACAAGCACAAGCTCATTTATTCAGTAAACGACAATAATAGACTACGAAGACTACGAAGACACTAATATAACAGACACGTTGAGTCTAATATATAGCGTTTGATTTTATTAGTTTTGAAACGTTCAAGTGTATTTCTTTCAAAAAAAACAACTAGACATGGTTTCTTAGAAATTGTGCTAATTTTTACTTTTCTCATTTGCATCCCATATTTTTATAATATTGAGTGTGATTTTTTAGGACACCAAAGTAAATTTCCAGCAAATCCTATTGCAGAGTTGACACCCCTATTAATTTGTTCACAATTGTGTTAACAATAGCCGTTCGCGTTTAACATTTCATTATCGAATCCAGAAGTAGAAGGAAGTTAGACTCGATTTACTGCAAAAATGAGCTGAAGACCAGTAAAGAACGTATTTTGGTATTGCGAGGGCATTTAGTGTATGCGCTCCAAAAATTAAATTTCTGGAGAACCCCATTCAGCGCTGTTCGAAAGATCAACAACCGGACAAGGGAGCTGCATGACTTTATATAAATATGAAACGACACTGGCGTTACACGGGAGTTTTAATGAGAGGCCAAAACTCTCAGGGTGCCTTTTGGTGTCTTGTTTGGCGCCCCCGTCTCTTGGTTGGTGCAGCTAGGCACTCAGCTCCTTGGTGCGCGTTCCTATACATGTATCTCCATAGTCGGGTCGGGTGGATGCCACATCCACAAGAAGTGGCAAAATTTGAGCTTCTATCATGCGTCCAGCTTAATTAAGTCTGTTATTTAATTTTAAAAAAGCATAATTGTGTGGGCCGATTGAGGATGGGAGGGCTGTTAAGCGTATAAGGCCGGTTGCCTACAGCTGTATGTGACAGATCATGATCGGCAGACCAATCAGAGCGAGGCTTCGGCATCAATGATATAGGCCAATTAGCTTTTATCAATCAAAACAATTAGGAGCTAATGCAAATAAAATTACATGTAAGAGCTAAATTCACATGCGAAGACTCGATCTTCTCAAATTGCTTTTTGGAGAACTCTAAAGCGCACAGCTCGCATGGAGGAACGCTCGTAAATTATAGTAAAAAATGTGGTGAGCTGAACCAAATATTAAAGAATACAAAGTATGTCGCCTTTCAATTGCAGTGCCAGATTACACCAACAAAACCTAGCTATAGACTGCTGCACCGGTTGCTCCAACAAATTACGATAAACCTATCTAATAACATTCCTTTTCAAAGGACCTTCTCGCTTCGGCCGTGCCTGACACTTCCGCTGCTTATGGTGTTGATGACCGAATTCGCAGCCGGCTTTAAATTCTTGGCCGCCGTGGTTGTCGAGGAGGCAGACGATGCGGGCGCTCCGTCAGTGCAGCCGGACTTCGTGGCATCGGTGTTCAGCCACACTGTGGTGCGCAACTGGAGGCTGTTGCCAGAGGACACATTGGCTTTCTTTGAAGTCCGATTCCCAGCAGATCGACCGCTGCAGGCAATCAAGCGAGGTAGGCTGATGAGAGCTCGGCTTCCCGGCAAGCTGGACGATGAGGTTGATCCGGTTTTTGTAGCATGCTCGTAAGGCGGGGATTATATGTGCTGTGCCCGAGTTCTATCAAGGTGCACTAATGTCCCTAAATTACCCCATTCGACAAACAAAAAGCTCTCAAACAGGGTTTTTTATGGTAATAAAGTACCACTTGAGCCATGCACACTCGCTCGATTACATACAAAGGAATTTCGTTTCCGTTTCCAATTTCTAACCTGCACTGAAAAGTACACGGCCACGGCGACGGGATTCCGAACGCGATTATCCTGGTCGCCGGCTGCAGCTCGCTGACCGAGTTCGACCGCTTTTCAACATCTCTACAGCTTCCTCTGCTGTCGGTACCCACCGAGCTGTGCGACATCTCAGAGATTGGAAGTGAGCGAATTTATTACGCACTTATTTTAAATGCCTCTGGCCTTACTCTGCCGACGAATCTCCCCCAGACTTCACAGTGCTGGTGTCGCACGCCCCGCGTCACTACATTCTCGCCTTCGCTGCCGTTCTGCGCTACTCTGGCGCCGAGAACGCCCTGGTTATCAACGACCGCTACCAAGGTAGAAATCCACAGTCATGGCAACCTAACGTACACACAACTCCCCATTACCTCAACAATCATGGCCACCTCCACTTTAACTGCCAGCACCCAGCCACATCAATCAACTGCAAGACGAGCTTGCCAAGGCCAACAGCTCAGCCCTGACGGTTCAGCTGGACGCAACCGAGGACGCTGTCTCGACTCTCTCTCTACTGAAAACCCAGAAACTGCCTCACGTGATCTTGCTGGCTCGGCCGGCCGGTGCGCTGGCTCTTCTCGCTGCAGCTAAAAGTAGCGGACAGCTGGGCCAGAGCTTCTTCTGGACCGTCAGCGACCCCTCTGGACGATTGGCAGCTTTGATGACACCACTGCTACAAGATTTTTCCAACGTTGCATTTCTGAGCGAGGGCTGGCGGCGACCGGTGGCGACTATTGCGTATTGTCCGCTGGCACTGACGAAGCTGCTGGGGAAGGCCGCCTGCAAAGTGGCAACGGTAGCTGACTGACTGACTGACTGACTGACTGACTGACTGACTGACTGACTGACTGACTGACTGACTGACTGACTGACTGACTGACTGACTGACTGACTGACTGACTGACTGACTGACTGACTGACTGACTGACTGACTGACTGACTGACTGACTGACTGACTGACTGACTGACTGACTGACTGACTGACTGACTGACTGACTGACTGACTGACTGACTGACTGACTGACTGACTGACTGACTGACTGACTGACTGACTGACTGACTGACTGACTGACTGACTGACTGACTGACTGACTGACTGACTGACTGACTGACTGACTGACTGACTGACTGACTGACTGACTGACTGACTGACTGACTGACTGACTGACTGACTGACTGACTGACTGACTGACTGACTGACTGACTGACTGACTGACTGACTGACTGACTGACTGACTGACTGACTGACTGACTGACAAGAAATCTTTCTCATAAATTTCCAAGGCGCAGCAGCTGAGATTCGTCGATGCCGTCGAGTCGCTGGCCTTGGCTCTCAACGAGTCTCGGAATGCAGCAGCCGATTCTGACCGGACGAGTGTTGGATACAAAGTGATGGAGCGGCTGCTGTCGGTGAGCACATCGAGGCCTCAGTCCCTGTTCAGTTGGAAAGACGCGGGCTATAGATATAGTTTTGATTGCTCCAACGCCCCCCTCCCCAGATTTCGAGCTACGTCACCGAGCGCGGCTTCGTCGCCTACAGCGCACCCGACCGCAGTTTCAACGCGTCCGGCCTTGACCTGCTGGCCAGCCGCACCCGGAGACTCGAAGGCCGGACCGACTTGAAGCTGACAGCGCGCTTTGACTCCACTGAAGGGCAGCTGGTGCCGCTGCAGGTTGACGAGGGCCGCGGACTGCTGTTCCCAACACTTTCCGCGGACTGAAAAACCGAACGCTGGTAATCTGTTCACCTGAGGTTTGTTCTCTCCTTGTTGAGTGTTTTGGTTCACTTCAATTGAAGACAATTGTTGAATTTAAGAGCTAGGAGACTTAACAAGTTCTTACGTCGGATGCTTGCATTGCAGTACCCACCATTTACCAAGTACCAGCACGAGCACCCCAACTCAACAGTGCATGTCAGCGGAATGATTGTGGAGGTACTGAGCTTTCTCAGCAGTCGGATGAAATTCAGGTGGGCAAGCTTCAGCTTTCATGTTAATTTCACCTCCCGAGTCGACTGTTTCACTCGCATAAATCACCTGCAAAGTCACTTAGCAGCCGAAATGAACATTGTTAATCTGACAAGGCAAGTACCGATGAGCCATTAAGCAGCAATCGGCAATGCACCTGAGTAGGCCTAGCGTAGGGAGAAGGAAATTGACCAATACTAAAGCTATATGTTTGAGCAACACTTGGCACCTATCAGGTACTCAGTGAAGAATTCATTTGACGGTCAGTGGGGAGCCCCGGTGGCCGGAAGCCGCTTCCTGACGGGATGCGTTGGCGAGGTTCAACGGGGGGTAAGAGTAGCCGTAAACAGTAAAATGTGGATATTTTGCAGGCATGATTTACAACCGGGTTCGCCATCGCTGCCATTTCAGATTGCGGACATCGGCGTCAACATTTTCACCCAGGTGTGTCAAGTCCCTCATCGATCTGGGGGCTATAGATTTATGGCCGGAAATTTTGAGTTTCCCGACAAAAAGCTAGCATGCAGATGAGCTCCGAATGCTGTTCTCATAGTACTTCTATACGATGGTAATGCATTAAGCTAATTAATCCACTCTTGAAACATGATCTTGCCTTCTACAAACGAATTAACCATAACGTCCGAAAAATCAATTGGCTTCAAAAATTCAGAAACCGGATATCGGAATCTCAGAATAAAACCAGCGGAGTCAGTCAGTCCCGCATGCCTGGGTTGAGGCCCGCATCGAATTAAACTGACTCGACATTGATTGATTGATCAAAATTTATAGAGGCAAAGAAGAGCATATGGATTCGTTTAAATTAGAAAGATTGATTTTTTGCATCAAAAAGCTTGAACTAGCTAATCTATAGCCTGGTCTTTCATAAGCTTCGACCGATTTACATTTCATGCTGGTTCTGCATTGAATTGAGGTCCTGAACTTGGGCCAAGGAGTAGGCTCGGTAGGACGACAAGCGTGTTTGATTTCGCTTTCAACTCATTGATAGGCTTCTTTTCCTTTTTAGCACTTGTAAATTAGCACCTTTCGCAGCTTCTGAACTACCGTAAAACGAGCTGGACCAACTACGAATTCATAGTTTGTGTGTGTTTAACATTGGGGGTTTCTCGAACTTTCACAACGTCGAAAGCACCTTTCTTTTCAAGGTCGAAATTTGTAAATAGTGTAAATAATGTCGCAACGACGAAAACTCTAGCAAGGGAGTCATATAGTGAACATTTGTTTTTGCGTATGATAAGTGTCGTTTACATACCGTATTTAAAGCATACATCTCCAATGCATTACCAAATTAAAGTACAACTCGAAGCTTTTGATACATGAAGCATGCACATGAAAGTGGCTGCTAATTCAAGTTTTCGACCTTGGGAAAATTTGAGCTTATGAAAACTCGAGCTCGTGAAATAATTGCCTTTCGACGTCAATTTTCGAGCTGATATAAGCACAACGAGCCGAATTAATCCCAATAACTCTGTATCAAAATCTCAGACAAATTTCTCAGACAAGCCTTGACTTCTTGCTTGATCGCCAAATTCATTTCGCCATTCAAACGATCTTTCTCAAAGTTCTCGAATATGAGAAAAGTCTTAAATTTGGTGTTACTCGTAAAACCGGAAACATTTTAAGCGAAGCTGGGCCTTTTTAATCCATATACAAAAAATGGTCTGTCTTCTTTCTTTCTACCAGTGGTCCTTGACGTGCACATGTGGCTCGTACGTGTAGAAAAGAAGTTTCTAGCTGACGCTTCTAAGAAGAGCTTCAACAGAATTGCAACCGAAGAGCCATATTCACATTCCAATGGCCCTTGCCGAACCTTCCGCAGACTTCCGCTCGAATCCAGGCCGTCCAGTTCTCCGTGCCGCTCTTTGAGGACGTCAGCAGCGCCTTGCTGCCAATGCCACCGATTGAAGAAAAGCTTTGGAATTTCGTCGGTCCCTTCAGCGCCCAGGTGTGGATCCTGCTGCTCGTTGCTCTGCTTTTCGGTTCGTCCTTGACCTGGCTGATTGCCTACTTCAACCCGTTCAGCCTGTGGAACCTGGGCCTCAATTACGCACTTATTGATGAGGTCTCCTACAAGGAGTACATCTGGTCCTTCATCGGCAGCCTGCTGCAGCAGGGCCAGGATTTCTACCCGTTCGCGATCAGCCCCAGGACGCTCATCGCGTTCTGGTGGCTGTTCGGCGTCATCATTATGGGCAGCTACACGGGTGAGAGCTGGACTCGACAATCAGGAATCCTCTTTGAGATCAGCGATCTTGTATATAACTTGACTGCTGATTGTCCAACTTGATAATAATTTTCCACATTATTATCTTCAATTGAACCTCTCCACCTTCCCTTACTCCTCAAGCTGACCTCGCTTCGACCCTGGCAGTCTCCACTAGTGTGAAGCCGATTCGGTCGCTACAGGATCTGGTGAGCCAATCGGAAGTGAAGCCAGTGGTGACGGCTGGCACGAGCCAATGGACTCTGCTTACAAGTTCCGATGTTAACATCTTTCAACGGATTGCGGCTCAGATGGTGACGGTGAAAAGAGAAGATGAATGCAGACGAATGGTGAGGTTATCAGAGATTCTGAGTCGGGTCTGCATTCATTCTTAATATATCCTGAAGCAGGACCAAGTAACCGGTTGTTTTGTTGCTTATGCATGTTCAATCACCCTTTAACTTGTTCCCATTTTGATTTCGGCAATCCTCCTATATACGCGCATACTAGTTACTAGCTAGATTACTTGGTATTTCCTATCCCAGAAGGTGATACGTTCAATTGCATCCAGCAGACTTGATCGATCTCATATTAAGTTCAATCCCACGCGTTCGTGATTAATGGTTTCAACAGCAGAGATCTCTCGCTATGGATAACCCGCTACTCAACCAGCTTGTCCTCAGGAAGTAAAATCATCAGCATAAGAGGAGTTGTCCTTTTCACAAACTCAGGTACTTACCGACAGTGCGGCTTGCATCATGGACTCCATGACGTTGCAGTACACAGCCAACAGGAATTGCACCCTGGCCTACATGCTCGGAGAGACATTCGCCCCTACTACAGCGTCGTTTTTCTACGCCAAAGGTGCCGAATTTGGGAGCCTGTTTGATTCCTGGTGAGTTCAGCTCGGGCAAGTTATTCGAATATAAAGGACGAATTCACATAACATCGTTCTATTGTAGCTCAATAAACTGCATTGTAAATTTACGTGGTACCAAGAGTCGACCGGTTGATATAGTTTGAATCTCTCGTGGTTATCTCGGGATGCCCAGGAGACGAGATTTTAATCAACAGTAATCCAGGGATTGCAAGGCATAAATCACGGGATGTTTATTGTCAAGATTGAGATCATTGGGATAACACTTTGTATAGGTTGTGGCAACCATTTTGTAAAAATGGCATTTTAATTTACGCAATACAGACTTTTGCATCTTTACTACTGACAGAGTTGGACACCTACAATATATATCCGTACGGTTCAGGATCGCTTGAAATAGATTTGAATTCTAATATGTTAGAAGGACGAGGGCAAGAGTAAAATTAAGACGCATCGTTTCTAAGAATGAGATGAAAGGCTCGGCTCTGCACTTGGCAATGAAAATATACCTTATTTCTTTCACACATACTTATAGTGGCTGAATTTGGTTGTATTTGGCCGTCATAGGGGACTTCTGTCGCCCTAGTTGATGTCCAGGTCTTTTAAACTGCCCTACGACTACGAGTAAAGTAGATCGAGATCGGATTTCGGGGATTGCAACTTGTCGGGATTTTGTCGGGAATCCTTATACTGAAGTATATTGATATAGCTTATCGTCACACTACAATCTTTAATCCGCTAACAATTCCAATCAGCATGCAGGAACTGAAGCAATCCGGAGTGCTGCAGCGCTGGGTAGACAAGTACTATAAGGCGGAGAAATCGGCAGCCTGCCAGAGAGGAGTCACCACTGAGGGCGATCCAATTCCACTCGAGGGAGTTGGTGGCATCATAATAGTTACGCTGGGGTTTTACGCGGCTGGTTTGATTCTATTGTTACTGGAGCTCGGTTGGACTCTGGTTTGCGGCCGACAGCCTCTGGACTTGTCGTGCTTTTGAGAAGTGCATGCACTGTACGCGCACTGGGAGTATAACAATTTAACCATGTCAATTGATTAGAAATGGGGATAAAAATTTTTCATCTTAACGGTATACCAATGAATTTCACACGTTTGCAGTGTCGTTTATCGACTGGGTTGAATAAAATGTACATGTACATGTATCTCTGTCTCGGATCAATATGATTTAGAAATCTGAATCCTGGCTTTTCATTTTTCCGACAATTAATAAAACACCAAACGGCTGATGCACACCCGCAGATTTAGTTATAAATTTAGATACGCACGTATTTTTGTGACTGCGTTGCTGAATCCTAAAGCTTTCACTGTCGTGTTACTCCTGAGTTAGTTACTGTAGCTCGTAGTCCTTGATACGAGTTTTGATAAATAACTAGCTTGCATGTAACATCCAGCTGTTATTAAGAATATTTAAAACCAACGCTGATTCTGTGGCTCGCGGTAGAGGAGAGCACAGTCGCCGGCCCCGACAAGAGACCGCATGCCGTCTGGTCCGGTCATTAATCAGCTGAAAGGACGCAAGAGAGGCAGCACTCTGAACCTAGTGGGTGACACATCCGAAGACAGGCGAAGCGAGCTGCGGACCTTCTTCTCTGGTATTGTCAACGCGCCTCCTCCGCCGGAACGGGACGACATGTGTGATTGCCCACGGAGGTTGCACTGCCAGAGAGGACAGCTCCTTTAGTACCAGCCCCATCACCATCGACGAGGTGCCCCAACTTGCAAAGAAGACTCCAGTCGAGGTGCTGCGCCTCCCGCAGGTCGCGTTGGAAGTCACGCGAGTGATGAACTGCGTGCTAGCTGGGGGCCCTACCCCTGAAGTTTTCCACCGTCTTTCAGCCGCTGTTACCCGGCACATGCACCGGCTTAATTGGCTTTTCTGCTACGGTAAACTACCTGGATGACTGAGCAGTCGCTGGGAAATCTGAGTCCGAGGCTTTCGCTACTTTCAATTGCCTGCTGGACACAATTGCAGCGCCTCGGCTTTAGCATCAACTGGGACACGGTTGTCAGGCCTACGCAATGCATCGACTTCTTGGCGTGCGCATCAAAACCACTACCGGCACCAAGTCGCTGCCCGATAAGAAGGCTCTCGTCTGAGCTGCTTACTCAGACCTGCTCTGAGACGCGGGTGCACCTGCGCTCTGCTCAGAAGTTGATTGTTCCTCATGTCAGAGTCTTCCTGCGTCTGCTCTTCGACTGGCTGACAATTGCTGTTGATGGCAAGCTTTGGGTGACCATTGAGACCCGCGCCAACCTGTCCTGGTGGCTCAGAGCCCTGGCTTGCGCCCCCCCCCCGGTTGCTTTGTGGCCACGCTTTGATGAAGAGTTTGCCATGGAGACTGACAGCAGCCGGTCGGGCGCAGCCGCAGTCATCTGGGGTGCCGAGAGTTTCTGGAGTACCATCGACTGGGAGCTTGACTGCGGTGGGGTGTTCAAGGATGTTCATATCAACTTCAAGGAGGCTCTGGAACCTTTGCTGATCATCCTGCACCGTCGCTCTCAGCTCAACAACTGCAAGATTGTCATCTACACCGACAGCACCGCAGCAGCTGGCATGATCAATCGGCTGAGATGTCGTGACCCGCGGTTCCTGCAGGTGTACCAGACTGTGGCTCTGCTGTGCATCAGGAACAGCATCAGTCTGGAGGCTGTTTCACCTACCTTGTTGCATGCAGATTTTTACTGATGCCGCCTCCCGCATGTTTGCTTCGCAGTCTGAGCTCATTAACTTTTGCTGCCGCTACTACCGTACGCTCGTGAGCTGCCTGCTCGAGTTCATGTCCACGCACTCTCTGCCGCTTCTCAATCTCGCCTCCTTTTGCAGGTCACCCTCGCCCTCTGGAGACGCGGCCCGCCCACCCCCCCCCCACGCTGCGTCCGCCGGACATCTGTGCCGCCTCGGCCTGGCGTAGAACTCATCCCCAGCTGACGGTGACCTTCCCTGCCGATACCTCGCGCACTCCAGTCCTTCTCCAGCCTCCGAGCCTACGTCCACGCCGTCTCGTTTCTGCACCAAGCCACCGGTGCCCCGACCCAGCGAAAGACTTCACCGTGCAGCTGGCCCTTCGCGGTGCCAAACGTCATCTGGGCCTGCGATGCAAGCCGCTGACGATCGAGCATTCATCAGCAGCTCCCGCGCTCATGCAATCTCAAGTGCAGATCTCCGGGCCGCCTTCTGGGCGGCTCTCCTGGTCGGCTGGTGGGGCATGTTGCACCTTGGCGACTTCCTATTGGCTCGCGGCAGCCGCTCTGTCTTGCGGGCCTGCCTGTCGCTTTCATCTGTCTGCTAGCTGGAAGTTGGCCCTCCCAAAGTCCAAGACCAACCAGTTCGGGTCGATGCCGCATGTGGTCCTCCTGCCACCTGTCCAAGAATCACGACTCTGCCCCGTGCGCGCCCTGCACCTGTCACCAGCCAGCGACTCAAGGACGTCGCTCTTTGGCTACGGCCACGGAGGCGAACTCTCAGCCAGTCGATCAGTTCATCAGCTGCCTTCGTGCGGGCCTTCCAGCCGCGGGTTTCTCCGGCCACAGCATCCGGGGAGGGGTGCCAGCCTCTGCCATCAAATCGGCTTGTCAGAAACGGACATTGGGCCCTTGGAGGCCCTTGGAGATCGGACGCTGTTCCTCCCCTAATTTTCTGCCAGCTCTACCCAGCCGCCAGCGCTCCACTTCTTTCATGACTTCGCAGGTGCAAGCTGCATCCACCTAACTCGGCTTTCCCTGCTTTTATCCTTTTTCCCCTTTGTTGGGGTTGGGATCCGCTTTCTCGGCTTGCTACCAGCTTTTCGCAACCGCTTTGACTTCAAGTTTGGCTCCTGTTTGGCGTGTTTGACACGATTATATTAAACAAAAAGTAGATCATATTTTGAGAATATCCGTGAAACTAGCTTAAACTTAACGTTGAAAAAGAAATTTGTATTTTTCTGCAGCTAAAACTGCTTTAAACTGCTCGTGCTAAAGTTTCATGAATACATTGATAATGTAATAGACGTATGTTTTAATTTATCAAAGTAAGTTATAAAAAATTTACACAAAAAATTTGCGCACATCCGACAGTGTAAGTATCCAGCTCGTTTGTGTTATAACTAGTCTATTACAACTTCTTTTTAGTGTGTTAGAACTTAGAAGTGTGAATAAGAATTGTAGAATTGTAAATGACAAGTAGAAAAAAACTGGGCAATGTAAACTACACTGGCAGCACTTTTAACTACAGCCATGCCATTACCATGCCTAGACCATGCCGCCCATGGGAATAATCAAAGTTGAACTTGAAGTAATTCAATTTTTCATTTATTTATTTTTTAAGCATTTCATTCTAACACAATAGCAAAAATTTTACTGCAATAAAATTTACCTGCTTAGGCAAAGTTAAGCATTATATATATATGATGAATTTTGACACATTCTTTTGAATGTCTTACATGTATGAAGAAACTTTTAAAGGCCGCCTTTAAGTATTCATTTTTAATTTGATTAGAAAAGATAAAATGTATGTGTCTTGATTTATATGATCTAAGTGTTGTAGGGTACTTTCTTTAACAATAATATCCCCACTACTTATCACAGCAGTTGTAGGGCTATTCTAACCTCTATTTTCTGGTTTCCTAAAGCTGCCACCAAAGTTTTTGCGGGGTTAAACTTCTCTCAATTAATTAAACTTTCGTATCAATGTACTTATACTTATTAGTAGCGTGACCACTTCTCTATCTACTTCTATATTGGTAGCGTCTAGCTACTTATCTTATTGGTAGCGTTTGTATATTCACTGTACTAATTGGCCTGAGCGGTATAATGGCACTGTCTATTCCTACTATCTCTCAGTCCTGGGCGTTCCTGGGATCAGAGGGTCACAGCCTTATGCAGTTTTCCCTGCCCTGAGGCGGCTATACACTCTATAGGGTTACTGCCCTGAGGCGATTCTCGCTCCTTAGCGGTTCTGTAATTCTCCCAATAAGTGGCTTAATACTCTAAAAAATGAATTAGTCAATTTGAACAACTGCCTTTTAAAAATTTAGTAAGCACTTATTAAACTTTGCCCGCAATTGGAAGCTCGCGGCGAGTTGCTTCTCTTGGCCCGCTCGGGGCTTCTATTTATACAAAGATTTCTCACCATTTAAAACAAATACTAATTCACGAAGTTTTCTTAGAAACATAGTGTGCAACACGAGTAATTTTACAACATTTATACAGTATTATTAATGGCCCTTCCTCATAAGTTCTAAGCAATATAGAAATCTATGGAAATATATTTCATGAAAATTTATTTCATATAAAAAAATAAAGAAAGAATGCTTATATCAAACAAATTTTCTAGGCCTAGCAATACAGCTTTTAAATACCAAGCTATAATTGATTACAATATTAGTTTTGCAAAAAATTAAAAGGGAAATAGAGTTTAGAAATATGTTTAATACAGCATATATTGTTAAAAATTTACATAATTTTGGGTTTATGTAGGTAAAATAATTTATCCCCATTCTCCCTTTTGACAACAATATTTTGGTGTTTGTAATAAATGCCTATATTAATGGGTTTTATTAATCACTGTGTCCATAATGATTCCTTACAATGGAGCACCACAAACAGGCACGTCCCCACCAGGGGGACAGGGAGGATACCCCCCAGTAAAAGCTCTAGGGGGTCATGCCAATGCTTTGTCCCCCACCCCACCTTGTGAGTTGTTGTGGTTATCAATAATTTTTCTTCAGGGTGCCAAAATTACAGAGCTTACAGCGCTAAAAGATATGCCTGCCGCACCAAAATGAATGCCTGTGGCGCCAAAATGAGTGACAAAATTTAGTCATGTAAAGAAGCCTAACTTGTAGTGCAGAAAACTAATGTGCGATCAGCTGTATCCAATATTTGTATTTTTAATGCTAGACTAAAAACCATGAAATAATAGTAAAGAAAAACTATAAGATTGGTCACTTTAGATAAACAAAAGCACCAATTCACAACTTATGGCATGCTCTTTAAACTTTATTTATATCAAAATAGCAGCATTTTTTACCTAAAAACTTAATTCTAAAGAATGTTTGTTGATACTCTACTGGTAGTAGGGATTAAAAAAATATTAAATTATAATACCAATTCAAATGTGATTAATACTCTTCTAGTATCAAAATATCTTTCTGTCTTTTGAATATCTGTCCTGGCACAATGAACACAATTAATAAGAAGCAACTGATTTTGCGTCACACATCTGGACTGCATTTTTCCACTATAATTCTATCTTGCTATTATCGTTCAGCTTCGGTTTTCTTTTCTGCAAAGTCGCTTGAGTAGGAGCACGTCCTAAAATGAGCACGGAAGCGAAGAGAGACCACCCAGATGTGACGCTGAAAGTGATTGGCGCTGCACCGTCACGCACTGGCACCACTTCGACAAAACGCGCCCTCGAGATGCTTCTTGGCGGGCGCTGCATGCACTTTAGCGATTTGGTATACCGACGGGATGAGCTCCCCATCTGGCTCGAGGCTACAAAGCGAGGCAGGCTGGAGAAGGTTTGCTAGATTAAGTAGACTTTTATTGTGTCATGACCTGAAACAAGTGTGACATGGTATTGATTGTAACACAAGATTCAGTGAATTGCATTCTCTATCTCAACTGAGATATTTGTAGACTACAGTTAGCCGTGAATTGTCCCAAAATGTTACCAACTTGCCGCAGACAGAGGCTGACCGCCTGTTAAGAGGCTGCACTGCCTGTCTCGACTTCCCAGCAGCGGCCTTCTATGAGGACCTGATGGAGCACTACCCGCACGCCAAGGTGCTGCTGACCATGCGGGACGAGTATTCTTGGGCTGCCAGCATCAGAGCCACCATCATGTACAGCATCAGGTGAATGAGACTTACTTTATGGTTTTTAGTCTAATTGATGCACAATTAATGAGTTAGCTAGTCATAAATTCAGGTAGCTTCAAGCTTCCAGGGTAGTCAAATCTGCTACTTACTTTAGCGTCTAAAAAACGAGATGATATTCGATATCGCGATATCTCGGGACCTATACACGATTGCTTTGATCTTAGCCACGAACAACTCGTTCGAATTTCTATTTAAAAATGCATGCTTGCAACGCTTTGCACATTCAATCAAGATTGTTTCAATGTACTGAAGTAACTCATCCGTAGCGATCTTTGATCCTCCTCCATTGACAAACTGCTGGCACTCCTGCTTTCGGATTGCACGCCTGATCGGATTCCGCAGAACCTTCGAAACTGCAATACCACGTTTTCTCCTGCGTCCATTGAACATGGAAAACGCCGGCCTGCTGATGCGGATCAACTTTGAGCTGGGCATGGGCGTGTCTCCGGACCCGAGCACCACCGACCAGGAGCTGGCAGACGCCTTGCTCAGGTATGCTCAGCGAGTTCGCGAGCGGGTGCCGCCCGACCGGCTGCTGGAGTTCCGAGCGAGCCAAGGCTGGCAGCCGCTCTGCCAGTTTCTGGGCGGCCTCGACCAGCCTAGCGAGGAATTCCCCAGGCTAAACGACACGAGGTACTTTAGATGCTGCATTCACGCCATCCGAGTGGTCAGCACCGTCCTTGTGGCTGCGCCGGTCGCGGTTGCGGTGTCGGCCGTTGCTGTGGGACTCTGGCTTCTTCTGTGAAGGCTTCACTCTTCAATGCGTGTGTAAATTCAGGCTGGAATGGAGCAACCGAGTAACTATCAGAATAAACAGATGCAATTGTAACCCTCATGGCAATCTCCTGGCAACAACATTTTCATTTTATTTTCGTTTTTCGTGTGTTGTGTCGTCTGTTTATACTATTCCTTTGAATTCTATCTCTATCCGAAATGGTTTTTATTTTTTGTCTTGGATTTCGTATTTCAAAGTACTTATAATTCAATTTAACTATGGCTACATGTACTCGTAATTCAGAGTGTTTTATAACTTCGATTGTCATGTTTTACCTTAACCCTGTCGCTAGTTTTTCAATACTCGATGTTATTTTATTACAATTACTGTAAGATATGCTCTATTATACGCTCTACATACGTGCCTATTTATGCCTGTTTTATCAGACACAAAGTGTTTTCGCGTCAGCAAGTATGTCATTTTTGTCAGAATTCTGATCAATTGTCTACATTGGAGTCCAAGGCCATTCTTCTAAACTGTTTTGTACATTGGTTAATACGCAGAATTTTTTATTTATGGCATTCTTATTGCTCAGCGTTGTTATAAGCACCAATAGTTATTTTACAATAAAAATCTATTGTACTACTGCAATTTATCCTTGCAGTTCTATTTATTGTATTACATGTATATTGAATATACTGTGTCTTTTTTGTGTTAACTATCGTTTACGGCAGTTCCTTGATGTTGTCAACACGAACAACTGAAGTAGACTGAATTCGACGCTACAGTTAGGTTTTTTAGAAATGAGCAAGAGGCTGGTAAGAAGCGTGTTTTTTCGTATCGGTAGTGCATTCGGTATGCTCTCGATAATTCATAGCGCTGAATATTGTTTTGCCATAGAAAAGTTCGGCTAAGGAAAATTCATGCCAGAAAAAATCGATTTCTCGACAGCTGTTGCGCCAGCGATGCGACATACATGCGTCTCCATCTCATTTCTAAGAAAATCGTGTGTAGCCACCTACTTCAACATGCTTGACCATCAGATCGAGTCCCACTGTTCTGCACAGTAATGGATCTCCAAATCCTCTCCGGTGTTTTGATTATTGCCATGCCTAGCGAGGATTTTCTCCGATTATTTTCATTTGAAAAACTTATATGGCCAATTTACAGTAAACCTCATGTTAAAGGCTAAAATTCGTTAATTTTCAGCGAAGAAGCCTGAGGGGTGCATGCCACAGTAATGGCCAAAGAAGCGAAGAGTGACCACTCCGATGTGACGCTGAAAGTGATTGGCGCCGCACCGTCACGCACCGGCGCCACTTCGATTAAGCGCGCCCTCGAGCTGCTTCTCGGCGGGCGCTGCATGCACTTTGGCGAGATGATGGGCCATCGCAGGGATGACATCGTAATTTGGCTCGAAGCTTCGAAACGCGGCAGACTGGAGAAGGTTTGCTCGGTCGGGTAGTGCCAGGAAGCTGTGGCAGTGTGCAGTGAGCGGTTGTAGACTGACCGAGCTGAGCGGTTCGTTTGGCATGGACTGGTTTGCAGATGTATCTCAGGTATCTGTCCTGGAGCCAGGCTAGCTGTAAATCAGCGAATTTCAACAGTTTAAAGCCTGCCTGTTTTAAGTTAGTTTCATTTATCACCCAATAGCAGCGGATAAACCTCTTGCCAGTGCTTCATGCAATCGGTCCATTGAGTCTTGGCATGGTAGCTACCTGTTTGCGCAACTAGCGCGCATGAACGCCGAACCTTACGAAGAAGTGCACCTACGAAGGCCGTGCTCTACGCGATTTGTGCGAGTGCTCAGAATCAACTTAGTATGCACAACTGCTTGTTTCCTCGCTGTCCGTGAGACGACTGTTTTCTTGATTTGCGGCAGTGCACACAAATTTACCGCCTGCCAACAAAAGCGAGCGTTGCTCTTCACCCAATCTTCCTTACAAGTACAGACGGAGGCTGACCGCCTGCTAAGAGGCTGCACTGCCTGTCTCGACTTCCCGGCTGCGGCCTTCAATGAGGACCTGATGGAGCACTACCCGCACGCCAAGGTGCTGCTGACCATGCGGGACGAGTATTCCTGGGCTGCCGCCTGCCAGTGTCAGATCCACCATCATGTACAGCGTCCGGTGAGGCTCCTGTTATGGTCTGGAGCCTCACGACGCCTTTAACGCTCTACACTCCCCTTCTACATGCATTTGCAGTACGTGGGACGAAATTCCGCGATTTCTCATCCGCCTGCTCAATGTCGAACAGGCCGGTCTGCTGATGCGCACCAGCTTTGAGCTGGGCATGGGCGTGTCTCCGGACCCGAGCACCACCGACCAGGAGCTGGCAGACGCCTTGCTCAGGTATGCTCAGCAAGTTCGCGAGCGGGTGCCGCCCGACCGGCTGCTGGAGTTCCGAGCGAGCCAAGGCTGGCAGCCGCTCTGCCAGTTTCTGGGCGGCCTCGACCAGCCTAGCGAGGAATTCCCCAGGCTAAACGACACGAGGTACTTTAGATGCTGCATTCACGCCATCCGAGTGGTCAGCACCGTCCTTGTGGCTGCACCGGTCGCGGTTGCGGTGTCGGCCGTTGCTGTGGGACTCTGGCTTCTTCTGTGAAGGCTACCTATCAACTAAAGCATAACAACAGCTTAGCAACGGCGTAACGACAGTAGTGAAACATTATAACAATTTACAAATTATGAAAAGTTAACTACTCGTTAAGTATTTAACGCGTGGTTTTAGGAGTTTTTTAGCTATTAATGGGGGATTTCACATCAGCAGTTTGACAATATATTCTTCATTGTAGCGATTTAAAACCAGCTAGCAAGTAACCGGATACCATGCATAGTGATAACTGTAGTAAATTTAATAATTAATCTTATTGCTACTACTCATGCAATTACCATCGATGTCAACAGTCTCATATTGGTACCCTCGTACCATTGCGTGCTTGGTACTTCGCGCTTGTTATATTAATAGTACTACGAGCTATATATAGTACATTATAGTACACCATTTTACTCTCGCTTTTGAACAAACTCCGTTTCACTTTAGACAGTCGGAACTTCAGTTTAGACACTTTCAGACTGGAGCCCCGAATCTATATTCACTATCGACAAACTCCGTTTCAGTATCGACAACTAAGCTTTGTGGTGCTACACTTCTATCTAGTAAGTAAGGAAAAACATAGGCAAGTAAGGAAACGCACATCTAGATCTAGGCGAAACTCCCTTTCACTTTCGACAAACGCCACTTCTCCTTAAACAGTCTATGGTCTAAGCTGCTGAAACTCCGTTTCACTTTAGTCAACCAACATTCAAGATAGACAAGATACATTCACTTTAGACATTAACTCACACGGGAGGTGTGCAAAAGTTTATTAAGCATGTTCATGGAAATTTCCAAGGATAAAAACTTTCATTGTAACAGAAGATGGCGTGCATGGAGGATTTTTTTATCAATAAACAGTTAGTTTGGCCGCTTAATTTAAAAGGCATTTGAGAATGCAGGACTTTCGAAAAATGTTTGTTTAACAGCGTCGTGATTAAAACGGCAAAGCCAGCAGAAGCGAAGCGATAGTTCAGCGATGGGTTCTGATTTCCATTAGCCATCAATTGGCTGAGACGCCAAGCATCGTGGCAGATACCTGAAGCAATGGCTGAGCCACCGTGCCACCTTCTCTGGAGTGATGCAGTCGGTGGTGCCGTCCACCTCACGGAGTAAAATGTCTCGGCGGTACGCCGCCAGGCTGCGACCAGCAAGCTGCTGCTCGGTCGGCCTGATGAAGGAATCTTGGATCGCCGACAGTCGACGCTTCAGAGCCGCCTTCCAGCATGATATCGCGTTCTCAACTGGGGTGAGAAATGGACTGTAGGGTGGCAGTCGTCTCACTTCCACAGCGTCTTCGACCTCGTAGCTTTCGGCGTCATTGTGGCTGCTGACGTTGTCTATGACAACACTGATGCTGCTGTCCGGAAACACGCTGTGGAAGTTGGCGATTGTGATTGTGATAAACTCGCCGAATCTCTCCTTTGTCATGCCGCTGTCGTATGACTGGAAGTGCACGATTCCAGCAGCTGGGCTTACTGCCAGGCAGACGGTGATGCGCTGTCCCTTCTGTCCAGAAACCTGTCGGTACATGCGCTGTCCACGAAGAGATCGTCCATAGGATCGCCGCATCCATGTGTTGAAGCCAAACTTGTCAATAAAGATCTTCTCTGTCAGATGCTTCGGGCGAGCACGTCCACTGAGCAAATTGCTCACGAGCGGCTACAACCCTTGGCGAGTTGCGCTCAGCTGGAAGATCTCGTGCCAGCGTCGTTGTGAACAGTGCACCGTCGAGTTTTATGCTCAGTGTCTTTTCTGAGACATGCTGCTTCTCAGGAAAAGCTTGTCTGAGCATTGTGTTCATCTCTTTCAGAGTCAGCAATGGATTCTGCTCCACGATTACGCACAAATATTCTTGCATCTCACCATCCCACTTCACGTTCTTGGCTCCGCCGCACGAAAGCTTCTCCACTCGTCCACTCCTCACAATGGAATATGCGGTCGTTCTCTTGATGCCAAGTTGAGAGGCCAGTAGGATAAAATCTTCGCCCTTCTGGTAAGCGGAGAGAAGTCGCTGCCTGTCATGATTGCTCACTGGCTGTCGCTGTTGCGCTGGAGCCTCCTCTTCAAAGTCACTTTCACTTTCGTCTTCGTAACCAGGCTCCTCTTCTAGGTACGAATCTTCACTGCCCTCCATCTTTTTCAGGGCTTGCTTTAGCGAATATCTTTAGCGAATAGGCTTCAGTGTTTGGAGCGAAGGGAGAGTAGGCTGAGACTTTGGTTCGGAAGTTCGGAAGGTCTGGCCGGCGACCCTGCCACCCCACACTGTTCAAAGGGGCGAAAAGGGTGTCTTAAAAGGTATCTATGGTCAAAACCCCTCTTTCAGCCAACACTAGGCGTAAACAAATGACGCATCTAAGAATCTGTCTAAAGTGAATGTATCTTGTCTATCTTGAATGTTGGTTGACTAAAGTGAAACGGAGTTTCAGCAGCTTAGACCATAGACTGTTTAAGGAGAAGTGGCGTTTGTCGAAAGTGAAAGGGAGTTTCGCCTAGATCTGGATGTGCGTTTCCTTACTTGCCTATGTAAATAGATAGAAGTGTAGCACCACAAAGCTTAGTTGTCGATACTGAAACGGAGTTTGTCGATAGTGAATGTAGATTCGGGGCTCCAGTCTAAAAGTGTCTAAACTGAAGTTCCGACTGTCTAAAGTGAAACGGAGTTTGTTCAAAAGCGAGGGTAAAATGGTGTAGTACGTTATTGGTAGTACTATAGACAGAGGTTAACTGCATGTACACACAAGAATACGATGGACTTCATACTCTATTGTCATACATAGGTTGGAGATTGTAACGCAGGTCTATCCACAAAAACATTTCTGCGCACTTGGATTAAAAATACTTCATATGTTTTGCCCTACAGTCTACAACAACACAATATACTGTTGACGGCTGTCTCCTGACCTCGCAATGAGGAGAAGCTTCTAATGAGGCAATTTCTTGTTGCCGAGCCAACTCGATCTTCTTGTAGAAGTGATCGATCACTGCACAAAAGCTAAAAGTTGGTGGAAGGAGAAATTCAGCTTCCAATCTTTTGACAATGTCTCAATTGCAAAGCTGACAGTTGCGTGGAACACACTGGGGTGCAATCCACAGCCGTCGGAGCTGCTGTACCGTGGGTGTACATATTTTTAGCTTAGTATACGAAATTATGATTAAGTGAAATCTGTTTCAGTGTACATATACCAAACTCATCATAAACTGTACAGTATTCATGGCATATTGTACCAGACTCATCATTAACTGTACAGTATTCATGGCACATTGTACCAGACTCATCATTAACTGTACAGTATTCATGGCATATTGTACCAGACTCATCATTAACTGTACAGTATTCATGGCACATTGTACCAGACTCATCATTAACTGTACAGTATTCATGGCTACTCGTACTGTACCAGATTCGGGACAAACTGTGCAATAATCTACCGTATTCCGTACGCCTTACACAAAGTAAGCCACTGACAATTGGTTTTTTTATTTCAGTAATCGAGAAAAACACAATTCTTGAACCAATAGAATTGAACAGATTTTGCTCAAGTGACCGAATAATATTGACCTGTGATTAAAATCTACGAAAATCGTTTATTTTGACCGAAGAGTAAGGATCAATGTGTTTATAGCTACTATTAGAAGATCGAATGCATCCGAAAAGCAGATGTATCCCATCTTGCTTCTGCTTTTTGCAACAGTAGCTGGCAGGGGCAATTAGTGCCAATTATTTAAGCGCCTGAAAGGAGCCCAAAGTGAACAAAACCTTTGGGAGGGAGCTTAGCGTCATTCAACAACAACAACAACAACAAAAATACGCTGTCAGTCCTTAAAGAAAACAGCATCACGGGGACGTGGACATTGTCATTCAAATGTGCTTTTGAGTTGTTTCTGTAAAACATTGCGTCATGCATTAAAAGAAACGTACAGGATTGAAAAATGTACATGATATCCGACGATTCCACACGCCACAAGCATCACACCATCGTCTTGGACTTCTCGATCCTGATGCGCCTGGTCAGGGCCAGCCAGCAGCCGGCTGTGGCCAGGTAGGCGCCTGCGGCCACCCAGGCTGTGATCACCGACCAGCCCAGGGAGGCGCTGCGGTGACTTGAGTTGCAGAACTGCAGTGGATGATAGGATAGTTGCGGCGTTCGTATCAGTTAATTTGCAGTATCCTGCTGCTGACTCCCGATTCCCAACAGTGTCTGTTTTGGACTGCTGACTCCCGATTCCCAGCAGCGTCTGTTTTGGGCTGCTGACTCCCGATTCCCAGCAGTGTCTGTTTTGGGCTGCTGACTCCCGATTCCCAGCAGTGTCTGTTTTGGACTGCTGACTCCCGATTCCCAACAGTGTCTGTTTTGGGCTGCTGACTCCCGATTCCCAGCAGTGTCTGTTTTGGGCTGCTGACTCCCGATTCCTAGCAGTGTCTGTTTTGGACTGCTGACTCCCGATTCCCAGCAGTGTCTGTTTTGGACTGCTGACTCCCGATTCCCAACAGTGTCTGTTTTGGGCTGCTGACTCCCGATTCCCAGCAGTGTCTGTTTTGGGCTGCTGACTCCCGATTCCCAACAGTGTCTGTTTTGGGCTGCTGACTCCCGATTCCCAACAGTGTCTGTTTTGGGCTGCTGACTCCCGATTCCCAGCAGTGTCTGTTTTGGACTGCTGACTCCCGATTCCCAACAGTGTCTGTTTTGGACTGCTGACTCCCGATTCCCAACAGTGTCTGTTTTGTGCTGCTGACTCCCGATTCCCAACAGTGTCTGTCTTGGGCTGCTGACTCCCGATTCCTAGCAGTGTCTGTTCCGTCTGTCTGTCCACTTCCGTTCTTGAACAATGGAAGCATCTTGCTATTGTTCAACTGCTTCAAGAGCCGCTTCCTGCCTCATCTATTGCAACACCTTTTGTGCCATTCCTGCCTCATGCACAGGAAAAAACCTAAGTCAGTCTCTCTCTTCCCCCTTCATCAGCTCAGTCTGCATCTGTGGCAGCATCTGATGCTGCTGCAGCTGGTATCCTGTCTTCTCCGGTCGGAAATCGGATTGAATTTCTTCATCTAGAAGGAATTCTGATTTGGCTGATGGAATGCATTCTGCTGTTGTCGCTCCTCACCCTGCTCCTGGATACCAATACCTTTAAGTCAACTCACCATACAGGCTGTCTCCTACCTGTAATTCTCTGCACTGCGCAGCATAAGCTATATCCTCTCCACACATCCCTGCCACACATGTCCATGGATGCCCTCCAATTTTTTGTCAAACTCTTTTGGCATCCTTTTTCCGCGCTCTCAGCACTCGAGCTTTCCGATCTCCGCTCTCCAGCTCTACTCACCATTTCCGGAGTCTTGATTAGAGAGTAGCAAGCACACTGAGGACAGGCGTCGATCTGCGGCTTTTTAATCATCCTTGCCACCTTCTCGTGCTGTATGGAGTTGCTGAAGACGATGAATATGCCTGGAAAACAGCCCACGCAGTTTTGACTCATTACACAGGCACAGGTGCTATCAAAATTGAGGTGCAGAGCGGACTACGGACTTACCTGCTGTCAGGTTTAGCACGCTGGTTACCATGATCGATGGTACAACCCTGGCCAGCAGGCCGATCGCTCCCGTTACCATGGACGCCGCTACGCATAGCAGCACTACGATGCAACACGCCATTGCATTGTTCTGCATCTCTGAAATTTGAATGCGTGCGGCGCCTCTGTGCCAAAGTCAACTTTATCAGCAAATATCCTAGCTGTACTATTTGATAGTGCTTCATTTTTGTGAAACCGAAACTAGTTCTGCCTGAGTCAGACTTCACACCCTGCTCCATTCCACTCCATTCCTTTGACACCCACCTCACACCCTGCCCCATTCCACTCCTTCCTTTAGGACCCACTTCACACCCTGCCCCATTCCACTCCATTCCTCTGACACCCACCTCACACCCTGCCCCATTCCACTCCTTCCTTTGACACCCACCTCACACCCTGCCCCATTCCACTCCTTCCTTTGACACCCACCTCACACCCTGCCTAATTCCCCTCCTTTTCTTTGACACCCACCTAATACCCTGCCCCATTCCCCTCCTTTCCCCTTCATTCTCCTTCTCGTTCTGTACATACTGCTGATGCAACGCTTTACTTACTCATAATTTGCGATTCAGATGAGTTCTCCGTCTTGTCCAGCAAATCCCGGATGCTGCTGTAACCCGATATGTAGCTGAAGCACGTATTGTTTCGAATTAGCATGCTGTATGTCGAGCAGTAGTCTGAGTAGTCCGAGTTTGTAGCGGCTGAAAGTACAGATTAGAGACCTCAATTTTCTCTTCTTCCTTCGCTTTAAAAGTGCATTTTCTTGTGTGCCCATTGTGTGACTCAGACTTGAAAGCTAATTGCCTAAAGAAAATCGGCTAGTACTGAAGTTTTTTAAATCAATCATTTCCGCTGCAAGCGACGATGCACCAACACCAGAATATTGAAAACCTGCTTGCCCCTTGCTTCCATAATGAAGTTGCTGAAACTAAGCACCTCGGGAGAATGATGGATCAACTGAGGTTGAGCACCTCGGGAGAATGATGGATCAACTGAGGTTGAGCACCTCGGGAGAATGATGGATCAACTGAGGTTGAGCACTTCAGCAGAATGAAGAAATAACTGATGAACCTCAAGAACATGAGTGAGCTTTGAGGAGAGCACCAGAAGCTCCTGTCTTCGACGCGTCCCACAAACCCACAGGCGGAGTTCACTCGGTCGCAGAGGCTCCACATGCTGGCGTAGACATTCAGCAGGCAGAAGCCGGTCGCGGTCCCATTGGCGGTGGAGTTGCCGGCGGGCAGCAGCACCAGCCCCGTCTGCTGTCCGGACTCAGAGAACAGCGGCCGGGGCTGCTGCCACTGGGTCGAGCCCGCCGCGGCCAGAGTCCGGTTCACCTGTCCGAAGTCGAAAGTCACGGACTCCCAGTAGGCGGTGCAGACGCTCAGCGCCAGCAGCAGGCAGCTGACGCCGCTGCAGCCAGCCGCGGCCACCGCCAGGCCGCAGACCTCGGCGCCGCCGCAGGCTCCAAAACTGGGCGTGGATTTTTTCCCCTTCCCGTCTTCTCCGGTCCGTAGCCCAATCGCTGACGAAGTCATGCCGCTTGCAGAGGCTGCTCAGCTGTGTCTGATCTCTCGAACTGAAAGATGTCGGATGCTGGAGCAGTTTGAACCGGCTCGGCCGCTATACTGTCTATAGTGGCAGCGGTGGCAAGGCCTGCACGGAGCTCTGTAGCCGTCTGTTTTTAATGAGATTCCCTCTGCCCCTCATCTCAGTCCCCCAAATCCTCCAGCTCCCGCACCGTCCCGACCCTCCAATCCGGCGCCTGTGGGCTGCTCAACTCCCACCGGGATAGGCCACCGGCTGGAAGGGCAGGGAAGGCAGCCCCCGGTCAGCAGCCCTCTGCCCCGGTGCGCTGTTTATGCTCACTCGCTCCCTCTCGCCTCGCCCAACGCTGCCCCCCCCCCCCCAGCAGACGGTCTCTCCAGCCTCCATCTGCGTCCCCAATTGCTGTTTTTGTCATCAGCTCCACACTCTGCATTTCCTCTCGGCCTTTTCCTAACCACTCCATTTTACCATTTCATCTCCGGCAGGCAGAGCAGCTCCCAGACCTCCATCAGTTGTGTTACCAGCGAGTTGCCTTGGCAACGGGGCTAAAATTACCCACGCAACTCTTGCGTGTGTGCATACCATCGCTTTATTTGTGGTATAATATTGAATATTTTGGTTTGAGATGCGATGAGATTGATGAGATGTGACGAAATGAGACGCGATGAGTTGCATTAAGATGAGAGATTAGACGAAATTTAACTTTAAAAAGGTGAGCTTAGATAAGGACTTTCAGAGTGACAGGCAAGCGCATACTCCCATAGCTGTAGAGCAGTGCCTGAGCATTGCGTGGCCTGCTGCAAGTACAGCTCAGCTCAATAAGTGTTTTACCCGTCTCCCTCACCTCTCCAGTTCACAGGTCTGTAAATTCTCAAGCACCCCCTCTCTCTTCCGCACTGCACAGCTCTCAATAATTGTGAGCCAGCAAATCAAAGTGACTCAGCGCGAGACCACGGCCCGGTCTGAAACTACTGCAGACAGTTTGGCCTTGAAATTGGCCCACATCAGTCCGGCTCCGCTCAATGCATGGCTTTGGGAAGGCAAACATGCGTGCCCTCAGGGGGGGGGGGCGTTAGCTGCAGCCTGCGAGAGCTGAGCACGTGAAGCAGAAATAATCGATCCAGTTTTGGCCGCTTCGTGATTCAACTTTCTCTGAGCATGCAGAGTGAGGGGGAGAGAGTAGAGCTGGGGGAGAGGAGTGGAAAAGTCTGCCTAGAGACTAATTGCATGGTTACCGCTCCCAGAGGAGTGCAGTACTGGAATTTCCCCCAGCCTGGTAACGCACTAATATGCGGCTAAAGCTTTACCGAATGCCCATAACTTCCCATTAGCTGCTATATGGTGAGAACTGTAATTAGTGCTTTTCATTTAATTAGGAGGCAAGCTGAGCAAAATTTAACAAACCTGATGCATTCTTCCTCCACCAATTATCATTTCAAAATCGCTCAAAATGCACGGGTTTAATTAAAATATGAATCGCGTATTAAATGCAGATGGAATGACGACTAATTGTGCGACTAATGAAGTCGGGTCTGCTCAGACTGGGACTGTGTATTTAAAAAAAATTAATAACAGAAATAGGCATTGAAAACACGGGGGGGCATTGCGTTCTACTTGAGAGTAGCATGAAAAGAACATTGTGAACCGGTGTACTGTGTGCATTGGTTGGGCGCTGCATGCTTTCGATTTCGACCGAATTCACAACGGGCAAAATGTTAATAGAGAATTTCAATTTCACCAACAAGTGGAGGCAGCAAATATGAATTATGTAATAATAATAATAATAATAATAATAATAATAATAGTAATAACAATAATAATAATAGTAATAATACTGAATTGACTTCACAAAGTGCACCAGGCTACTCTGGCATATATTCGTATGGGAAATATCCTATTTTAAGTACAACAAGCACTTCAAGCTTCATGCAGTGTTCCGGATAAAGAGTTGGGGTGCAATTTGTGACGAGAAAATCACATCACACACTACTGGCCAATGCTTAGTACAAATAGTATGAGACGGTCATGAAAAAATCAACAACTTCTACTCAAAGGCTGACAAGGCGAGTGAAGCGAATGAGTTTCAACCAACTGTATTCGAGATTCAGATAAAATCGCTGGCCGATATGTTTCGAAAGTATTGATAGTGAAGCTTTACAAAAAGCCGACTCATACTACTGAACCAGATGAACAGTAGTAGAACGTAAATGATTGTCTATAAAATGTGCGCGAATTGTTGCGCAATCACCAATTGTTGGCGCCTCATTCACTTGCGATTGGTGCGAAATTTCAGTGGCGGCGGCGGCGCGTTCAGGTTGATCTGCGGCAGGCGCATCAGCACCGCGGCCTCCTGGTCCTCGTATTTGCTGCAGCCGCCCACCAGCTTGTCCCACCAGGTCCTCTTCACGCAGACGGGCCTGGGCAGCAGGCCGAAACAGGGCATGCGCAGGCTGTAGAAGAAATAATACAGTACGCTCTTGGCCTGCGCGTCCTTGGAGGCTTGCAGACATTTCAGGAAGCTGAAGGACGTCACGAGGGAGGCGACGGCAAGGATGTCTTACAAATAGATGGACGGTAAACTGGCGTTTCTTAGAAAAGATTTGAAGGCTGACTGGGTAGTGTATTTCACGCTTAACCCAGTCACTCACAAATACAAATCTTGTCAGCACAGAGATACGAGCTAGATAGTTGTAAACAGCTCTGCACTTGCTTCCAGCGCTATTTATAGTTTGCAGTTCAACAGACTGCATGCGATTACTGAGCAATTTTGTGTCATTGTTAACCTGCTGGCGCCCTTGGTGCTGGCGCCCCTTGGTGCTGGCGCCCCTTGGTGCTGGCGCCCCTTGGTGCTGGCGCCCCTTGGTGCTGGCGCCCCTTGGTGCTGGCGCCCCTTGGTGCTGGCGCCCCTTGGTGCTGGCGCCCCTTGGTGCTGGCGCCCTTTAGTGCTGGCGCCCTTTAGTGCTGGCGCCCTTTAGTGCTGGCGCCCCTTAGTGCTGGCGCCCCTTGGTGCTGGCGCCCCTTGGTGCTGGCGCCCCTTGGTGCTGGCGCCCCTTGGTGCTGGCGCCCCTTGGTGCTGGCGCCCCTTGGTGCTGGCGCCCCTTGGTGCTGGCGCCCCTTGGTGCTGGCGCCCCTTGGTGCTGGCGCCCCTTGGTGCTGGCGCCCCTTGGTGCTGGCGCCCCTTGGTTCTGGCGCCCCTTGGTGCTGGCGTCCCTTGGTGCTGGCGCCCCTTGGTGCTGGCGCCCCTTGGTGCTTGCTCTAATCCTCAATCAAAACCCCTGGCTACGCCCCTCCCTGACTGCAGACTTATGAAGCTAAATTGTGCGATAGGTAGACCATAGTTGACTAGTAACCCAGATTTGCAAGAGCTCACTCGGGTTAGCTCAAAGCTGAATAAATTTTCAGCAAGTGTAATCATTAGTCATGAAGCAAAGCAGCTCTTCAAATTATAATTGTTGTATTTACAGAGTCCTAGCCAAAGGAACTCAGAAGCACTCACCTGTTATCGCACTCGCAGTGCGACAGCGTAAACAGGAAGGTATTTTTGAAATTGTATTTCACCTCGCTAGGCCGAACGTACACGCCGCAGTAGTCGTGCTGGCGGCAGCATTTGTCAGTCTCGAATGCGCTGCCGAGGTCGCTGAAATTCCTCGCGATGTTGCCTGCGGGCAGCGGCAGCGGAAACTTCTATGCATGTACATTGTGCAAATCATTAAATAGCATTCCCAACCCCAGTTTTTCGAGCTATCTCTACATGGCACGAAGTGTCAGTCTTGCTTGCTCTGTTTGCTGGCAAGCCTCAAAGCGCGGAGCAAAAAATCTTTCCTTGCCTCGTGTATTTAAACTCCCGCGTGTCTCGTCCCACTTGGCTGCTGACTAACAGCGAAGTCAATCGATTTCGGCTGTCTATGGCTAAGAATCTACGCTTTCGAGGGGGGGGCAGATTTTAACAGCGGGTTTTATGCCCGAGAATTTTGATCTACCGTGCCAAGCTTGGCCATAGATAAAAGAATTGAAAGTGGGCAAAGCAGGTATTTAGTACCTGTTAAGGTAAAGGAGACCAATCTTCATTCTACAAAAAGAGCGAAGTTTGTGTGAATGAGCAGGCAGACTTGGCCTTCACTTTTAAAATGTTTATAGCCTGGCATTAGTCAAGTTCAAGTTAATGACTTGAAAACAGCCAACAAGCCGGTCTGAGGGATCCCACCGTAAACATAAAATGAGTTAATCCGACCCTGCCATGCAGTAAATTGGAATACAAATAAGAACACGTAGCAAAGCGTGGGGGCGTGACAATAAAACTGACGGGCAGGCAGGCATGGGGTGGGTGCGTTTTCCCTTGAGCGTACTCGCCCCCAGTCGCCTCAGCCCAGATTTTAAGTGCGCCTGCACTTTATAAACCGAGAGTGTACGCCCGCTGACGCACCGGCTCATGTGATCGCACTTAGTCTGAACCTTGCGAGTTAAATTTAGAAACAGGATACTCCATTGTACGGTGTACGCTGCCACTGACTTTGAGCTATAAAAACAGTGTCAGTCAGTTAAGTGCTAAAACTTCCCATGACGTAGGTGGGTCGATCCAGAAAGCCAGACGATTGTAAAAAAACATTCTTAAAACTGGAATCTCGCGTGTTGAAAATCTGAGAGGGAGGGAGTTAAGTGAGGAATTGGGGACAGGCAGCACTCACCCGCTCCGCACCACTTGGTGCCGCTGTGAATAGGAAATCTCGGCCCGGAGCCGCCAAACTTCACCTTCTTGCCCTCGTAGTCGTGGAATTTCCCGTCTTCCGGTAGGGGATTATCCGACAACCCGTTCTGCTGCTCACTGAAGCTTTCTGTAGGCAATAGCAAACATAGCAGCAGTAGAAACAATAGTTGACAATTGCTAGAGCCAGACTGAGCCGACCGATGCGATGCCGGCATTGTTGCAAGTTCAGATAAGAAGCTCTTGATTAAATAGATAGTGTAGTATTCAGTTTAGTGTCACTTTGAAAAGGTTACGCCGTGGGCCCTCCTATCGTTTTTATAGGCTAAGGGAGGAGGGGTGGTGGGGCGGAGGAGGAGTGGGGGCCACAGGGGCCAACCGGGTGCTTCTCCCCTGCCCCCAGCCAGATTTCAGTATTCTGAATCATATTGCCGGCCGCCATTAATTTGTAGAGGCTGTCTGCAAAGTTTCACCGATTTCGTTTTTATCTGTAGATGTTGGTGCGCTTGAACTGCTGGCGTGGCCGCTAACTAAGGGAATGATGCGGAGCTGTCAGTCAGTTAAACACTCAGGCATTTCGTGAGCTGTCCATCAAACTTAGTGAAGTAAAAGAGATTTAGTGGATTGTTAAGTGTGTGGGCGCTAAAAATATTATCCTTTTGGAATCCGTCAGAAATCAGAATTAACGAGAAAATTCCCCATTTACACCTGGAACAATCAAACTAATTGCTCCTACAATCAGCTTAATCAATGATTCCAATTACGGGCATTCCAATGAGCCTCATGTGGTTCAGATTTAAAGATTGGCTCTATTTGATAAAGGCATTCCATGTGCTGTCTTACGTTGGGTTTTATACTATGAAATGCCAATTCACGATCTGCTTGAAATACCAAGCATTCCAAATGCGGATTGATGAAGAAAAGTGCAAAATGCAATCTGCTTTTGCAACTAATTGCTTCTTTTCTAGTTTAAATATTGAATAGATGTTTTGTAAATTATCATTATATTTGTAGCTGAACCTCTGCCTACACTTATTTTACTAATATTTGCCATATTCATATCATGAACTCATTGTCAGCAGCTCAGTTTATTTGTATATGAGTCCCCACTCGTTGTCAGGCAGATCTTCCAGCTGGTCCATTAATGTGAGTCGGCAGAGCTGGATCCGGGAGGCCAAGGAAATTATTTGGCAGTCGAGAGAGGGGGTGGCTGGCCACAGAGTGAGCGGAGAGAGGGGGCGGCTGGCCACAGAGTGAGCGGAGAGAGGGGGTGGCTGGCCGCAGTGAGCGGAGAGAGGGGGGGCGGCTGGCCGCAGTGAGCGGAGAGAGGGGGGTGGCTGGCCGCAGTGAGCGGAGAGAGGGGGGGCGGCTGGCCGCAGTGAGCGGAGAGAGGGGGTGGCTGGCCACAGAGTGAACGGAGAGAGGTGATGGCTGGCCACAGAGTGAACGGAGAGAGGTGATGGCTGGCCACAGAGTGAACGGAGAGAGGTGATGGCTGGCCACAGAGTGAACGGAGAGAGGGGGCGGCTGGCCACAGAGTGAACGGAGAGAGGTGATGGCTGGCCACAGAGTGAACGGAGAGAGGGGGTGGCTGGCCACAGAGTGAACGGAGAGAGGTGATGGCTGGCCACAGAGTGAACGGAGAGAGGGGGCGGCTGGCCACAGAGTGAGTGGCCAGTGATCCTGCTCGCGGCAGCAGAAGTCCGTGCCAGATACAAAACCAAGATCGACTTTGCGATGGGAATTTCTAAGAGTTGGTAAGATCGATGAGGTTGAGCTGTAATCAGCACTACCAGGCTGAGCTGAATGAGTGACAGAGTGCTCGTAAATATTGAAAAAATTGCTAAAAAGGTTGGCAGCTTTTACTTGATCTGGGCGACTCTGTGAAAGACTGACCGCGGGGACTGGGATAGGCAGATAAGTCAGACAAGTCAGTCAGTCAGACAGACAGACAGACAGACAGACAGTCAGACAGACAGACAGACAGACAGACAGAAAGACAGACAGACAGACACAGACAGACACACGGACAGAAAGACAGACAGACACACAGACAGACAGACAGACAGACAGACAGACAGACAGACAGACAGACAGACAGACAGACAGACAGACAGACAGACAGACAGACAGACAGACAGACAGACAGACAGACAGACAGACAGACAGACAGACAGACAGACAGACAGACAGACAGACAGACAGACAGGCAGACAGACAGAAAGACAGACAGACAGACAGACAGACAGACAGACAGACAGACAGACAGGCAGACAGAAACTCACCCTCGCCGCACCACCCCGTGCCGCGAATGGTGGTGGGAAACAGGCTCAGGAAATGATAGGCAGTGTCGAGCTCCACTTCCCTCCGCATGTCGAAGAGCGAAGAGTGTTCGATGGCTGCCTGGGCGGCGGCGCTGAGAGTCAGCATCAAGCTGGCGATCAGCATCACAGGCTTCGTTATCGAAGGAATCGGCAATCGATGTAAAGCTACTGAGGTCCGATTGATCGGTAGCGCAAGCATTAGCGTGAGCTATACTTGTATTGACGAGTGCCAGCTATATCAGGTTAACAGAAAAACTGTAGCAGTTATTGGTTTTCTCGATAATTTGCTAAATAATTTTCCGCTGAAAATCGATGGCCTTAGGAAGGAAATTGGAAATGAAATTAGGAACAGGAAATTGCCTTACTTTGTTTTTAACAAAATGGACGACTATTATAATTAATTTTGGACTTCTTTTTATTTTATTCCCACGGTCCTCACGGTCTCCCTCCTCCCCTGCCTCCTCCGCTGCCTCTACTGCCTCCTCCGCTGCCTCTACTGCCTCCTCCGCTGCCTCTACTGCCTCCTCCGCTGCCTCTACTGCCTCCTCCTCTGCCTCTACTGCCTCCTCCGCTGCCTCTACTGCCTCCTCCGCTGCCTCTACTGCCTCCTCCTCTGCCTCTACTGCCTCCTCCGCTGCCTCTACTGCCTCCTCCGCTGCCTCTACTGCCTCCTCCTCTGCCTCTACTGCCTCCTCCGCTGCCTCTACTGCCTCCTCCTCTGCCTCCTCCCCTGCCTCCTCCGCTGCCTCTACTGCCTCCTCCCCTGCCTCCTCCGCTGCCTCCTCCGCTGCCTCCTCCGCTGCCTCTACTGCCTCCTCCGCTGCCTCTACTGCCTCCTCCTCTGCCTCTACTGCCTCCTCCGCTGCCTCTACTGCCTCCTCCGCTGCCTCTACTGCCTCCTCCGCTGCCTCCTCCGCTGCCTCTACTGCCTCCTCCACTGCCTCTACTGCCTCCTCCGCTGCCTCTACTGCCTCATCCGCTGCCTCTACTGCCTCATCCGCTGCCTCTACTGCCTCCTCCGCTGCCTCTACTGCCTCATCCGCTGCCTCCTCCGCTGCCTCTACTGCCTCCTCCCCTGCCTCCTCCGCTGCCTCCTCCGCTGCCTCTACTGCCTCCTCCGCTGCCTCTACTGCCTCCTCCGCTGCCTCTACTGCCTCATCCGCTGCCTCCTCCGCTGCCTCCTCCACTGCCTCCCCCGCTGCCTCCTCCACTGCCTCCTCCGCTGCCTCTACTGCCTCCTCCGCTGCCTCCTCCGCTGCCACTGCCACAAAGTCACAAGAAACAGCAACAATGTGTTTTTCTTTTTATTTCCATCACTCATCAGATGGTACTCATAGTAATTAGCGCAGGCTGACAAAGTTGCGCTTGTTCTTCGGCTGGTTTTTGAGCAGCTGATCAATCGGTATCGTCTGCGGTAGCTGCATGAGCTGCTCGGTTGGCTGGTCCTCGAACTTGGCGCAGCTGCCAGAGATGAACCGCCGCATGCAGACCTGCCGCTGCACCAGAGCAAAGCAGGGCACCCGCAGCGTCACCCACAAGTAGCGGTACATACTGTCTGCTTGGGAATCCTTTGACGCCTTCAGGTACCGCAGGAAACTGTCGGTGAGGGAGAGCGCGATATCTTTTACTGGATCTAGGTGAGATTTCTTCAGTAGGATCAAATCCCAATGGGATGTCTCCAGTAGGATCAGATCCCAGTGGGATGTCTTGAGTAGGATCAGATCCCAGTGGGATGTCTCCAGTAGGATCAGATCCCATTGGGATGTCTTCAGTAGGATCAGATCCCATTGGGATGTCTTCAGTAGGATCAGATCCCATTGGAATGTCTTCAGTTAGGATCAGATCCCATTGGGATGTCTTCAGTGGGATGTCCCCAGTCAGATCAGATCCCAGTGGGATGTTTCAGAGAGCAGGTTTTCAAATGCAATCTAAGGCACTAAGGAACTCTAATTTAATGCACTACATGTATCCAGAACATCTCACACATTGTCGCACCCGCAGCGTGACAGGGTGAACCAAAAGTGATTGTAAAATTTGTACTTAGTCTCGTGGCTGTGGATCTGCACTGAGCAGTAGTCGTGCTCAGGTTGTCAAAAAACTCCTATATTACTTGAAATATAGCAACATATTTCATACTACAATATACTTCAGCAATATTTCCTGAAATATGAAGACTTGTCACGTGGGGTTGAACTTCAGGGCACCTCTTGTTCCTTATTGAGGCTCTCTTACTGAATACCCCTACTCGCTATGAGGCTCTAGTGTGCACCCCTGCCCGCTATGAGGCTCTAGTGTGCACCCCTGCCCGCTATGAGGCTCTAGTGTGCACCCCTGCCCGCTATGAGGCTCTAGTGTGCACCCCTGCCCGCTATGAGGCTCTAGTGTGCACCCCTGCCCGCTATGAGGCTCTAGTGTGCACCCCTGCCCGCTATGAGGCTCTAGTGTGCACCCCTGCCCGCTATGAGGCTCTAGTGTGCACCCCTGCCCGCTATGAGGCTCTAGTGTGCACCCCTGCCCGCTATGAGGCTCTAGTGTGCACCCCTGCCCGCTATGAGGCTCTAGTGTGCACCCCTGCCCGCTATGAGGCTCTAGTGTGCACCCCTGCCCGCTATGAGGCTCTAGTGTGCACCCCTGCCCGCTATGAGGCTCTAGTGTGCACCCCTGCCGGCTATGAGGCTCTAGTGTGCACCCCTGCCCGCTATGAGGCTCTAGTGTGCACCCCTGCCATCACGGTACTTCAAAGTGCCGAGTTTCTCACCCGCCCCGCACCACTTGGTGCCGCTGTGGATGAACAGGCTGGCATCCTTCGCCCCGGAGGCCATGCAGCGGCATGGATTAGTTATAGTAAATGATTCAATTGGTGGTGCCACTGCTATCAAGCAGGGCCTCAGTTCCACCAGCCGATCCTGCAACTACGAGCCGTAAAATGCCATTATTAATTCAAGAACCATCAGCTTTGTTAAAAAATCTACAGAGTCAAAATTTTACCCGGATGACAAAATGGCTTTTCGGAGTGGTTCAAATGATGATTATTATGTTCCAATTTTACGTTAATCTTCTATAACGGAGTATCGGAGTATGGAGTAATTTTGCAGATACTTTGTCTTGAAAAGCGATTAGTTAGAGAAATATTAAAAAGCAAGGATTATTTTTTCAAGCAAGTCTGCTTCATATGTTTTCACCTCAATTTGTTAGTCAGCTTAAAGCGATTACGAATTTAATATATTTTGTTATTGCAATTTTTAACACAATTTTGAGACATTCATTCATCGATGATGCGAAAACTGTGTGGCTTGTTTGCTCAGTTCACTCACAAGAGCCAAGACTACTGTGAGTAGTCTAGTGCCTGAATTCTTCACTTATTAGTATACATTGCGGAAAGCTTGCTGTGGGTAAATGCGAGCGAAATCCTCCGTCTGCATCTGTTGCCAAGGAGCTCAGCTCGGGTCTCTCGGGAGCCTGTATAGGGGAATGAAAACTGCTTCTCGAATCCAGGTGCTAATGCCAGTGAACAAGCCTATGCTGATTATCAGGTGACAAAACCAGACTGGAGCTGGCAGTTCAGCTAATGGCGCAGGTCGAACCCCCGCTGCCGCCGCCGCTGCCGCCTCCGGAGCCGTGGCCGAGCACCTGCAGCTGGTACACCAGGCCGTTCTTGGCCAGGTACACAGTGCCGCTCCGCTCCCTGTCCGAGCACAGAGCGGTGACGCCCTCGTTGTCCTTGTGGCAGACCCGCTGGCACTCGGGCACCCAGCCCTGGCTGGAGGCCCCGGGCACCCGCCGGGTCCAGTACAGCACGTACAGCGAGCCCTCCTGGCTGGCCGCGTTCACCGTCAGCAGGCGGCCCTCGCTCAGGCCGAGCAGCTGGCTGGGCATCAGGCGTTCGAACCGCCAGGCGGACGGCTTCAGCCAGGAGTTCACCTCGCCAATTCCTTTGGGATCGTGGGAGCGCATGGAGAGCAGGAAGCCGCCGTTGCCGCCCCACTGGCCGGAGACCCACGTCTCGTTTGAGTCCCAACAGCACGAGATCTGCGGTTGGTTTAACGGGTTAGTACAGGGATAAGTTGCCTCGTCCTGCATCAGGGACATTCTCAAAATACTACAGAGCTGCTTCTCGGACTCGGATAGAGTGAGGGAGCATCGGATCTCAAACGTTTATCAAAGGTTGCATTTTAAAGCAAATGCGATCAAGCCCTTAGAAATATGAATGACTGACCCTTGAAGTCCTCAAACCCGCTCACCTGTTTAGGAATCTTGTCCCAATCGATGTCCAGGTGGAACAGATGCTTCAAATCGCTGCTGAGCTTCACAATCCGACTGATGGCCTTGCGCTGGCCGCAGTAGCACAGGAAGATGCCGCCAGACTGGTCGAAGTCGAAGCCGCTCACGTGACCGTCATTGTAGACCTTGTAGCTGAGCAGCTGGCCCATGGAGTTGGTCATGACCAGGCAGCCAGCGGTGAGCTCAGAGGCCTCGAGCACCAGGTTGCCGGAGGCGTACATCAGGTCGCGGGTCTGCAGGCGCACGCAGCTGATCCGGAAGTCGCTGTAGCCGCTCGGCAGCACCCGGAAGCTGCGTCGACAGCGCAGCCGGCCGGCGCCACCGCCGCCGCCAGACGAAGAGAAGGAGGCTGAGGATGACGCAGAGGCGGCGGTTGAGGCGGAGTTGAGCAGTTCGAACAGGTACACGAAGTAGCCATCCGTCACAGCGAGGCAGTCGTCCTTGGCGGCCATGCTCACCACCGGGGAGCGCACAATTGGTGCCAGGTCGCTGAGCACGGTGAGCTGCACGGGCAGGCAGAGGCTCTCGTCGAAAACGAATCGCGGCTCGTCTTTGACGTCGCAGAAGCTGAAGCCGTCGCTGCAGAGCTGCATCATCAGCTGGCTGCGCTCGTCCTGCTGGTCCTGCAGCTCCTGCAGCCTCTGCTCACTGATGTCGTCTTCGTCCTCGACACACGGCGGCGCTGCAGCTCCATCGTCATAGTCGAATCCGCTGCAGCCGCCTACGTCGCGAGAGAGTCCCAGCAGGTCGGCGCCCGCGTACGGGCAGCGGCGCGACTCTGGAAGCTGCGAGGTGGCAGGGAAGGGGAGAACTGACGGTTGAGCTCATGCAGTGGCTGCTGATTCTGGTAGTTGGGTGAATTGGGGCTTGCCATGCGATTCCCCAAGGCACAGAGAAAGTCAGGGCCGCTGTAAACCCTGTGTGAGCACGTGTGAGTGCGTGCCTGTGTACTGTATTGGTGCGCTTGTCTGTGCTCACGAGAGGAATGGGCGGAATCGCCTCAGCGCTGGTAGGGGAAGGTAGCTTGTATTTTCTATTTATACGTGCAGGTCGGTAGAAAAGGTAGTGCGTGAGCACACTTGGTGAGGCCCAGCTTAGCGGTTGAGTCCGCCTGTCGAATATTGAAATATTAATAAATCAGACTCGAGCTCCGAGTCTTCAAGTCACGAAACTGGGAATCCGTCTTCGTAGTGAGTCGATCTGCTTGACTGAACAAATTTCTCACTCGTGAACATACTACTGACTTATGAGTAGCATCCGTCGTCCGGCTTTATCGGCGTGTTTCAAAACTGGCAGGCAAGTCTGATTACGCAGGGCTCCACCGCTCCGACATCAATTCGCCCTAATGAGCGGCAGCAGCGACGGGGGAGTTGGAAACAGGGCCTCTGCATCTCGTTGAGCCCCCCATTGTGGTACTGCAGAGAGCAGAAAACATGCAAATTTCTGCTTATTGACAGACTCGAGAGCAACGCTTCCCGCCCCATCATCGCGGATTACGCAAGTGTCTCCTTCGATTAGCGCCGCGCGTCGGCCCGCAGCCAGTTGGCAAGTTTTAATGGACAACTCAGCGCTATCAGCTCAAAAAAGCACTTTAGCCTGTCAACATCAATTTGACTGGGGCGGAGGGCATCGGAGAGAGCTCTGTGACAGCCCGCGCACTGCTCGAACTGCGGGGGAGAGCCTCTGAAACAGTGGAGCGAACTGAGCTGCTACGGAGTGAGTCAGCGGGAGCAGCCCAGTTCTGCCACCTCGCCTGGGCCTCGGGAGGCTCAAAATGAAATTTATGGCGAGGCACCATGGACGGATGGAGATGGAGCGGGGGCGCTGCGATCCCCCAGGGAGACGGATCTGCATGCGGCTGCCGGTGCGCTTTGTTGCGGCCGGCCGCCATATTTCAGCATTTTTACATTTTCTGCGTCTTTCTCAGTCCGTTTTTTTGAAACCCCCAGGCGCCGCCACACAGTGAGCAAGGAGGCGGGGGCTGATGCTGGAGGCTGGGATGCAGAATGATTCATGGCAGCGATTAGGCCGCGAGTTTCATTTTCATTTTCGCCCACTCCAGGCCGTCCGTCAGGACTCCGCGGGGGCCCTGCATCTCTAAATCTATCTTCTTTCCAGTCGGGTCACCCCCCCTCTATCTCTGGTTATTATTTCTGGACTGAGCCTGGCTGGCCAATTTCAATTCTCCATTTTTTCGCCATCGAGCCGGCCGCCGCAGCCATTTTTTGTCCCGGGAGAGACGCGGAGGGAGGCTGCGGCGGCGCGATATGATCCGGCGTGCAGTGAGCAGAGACTCAGCTGAGTTCCAGAGTAGAGCTCGGCTTAAGTACGCCTGTCTCTGGCAGCTAAGATGCCCCACAAGTAGCCGTCCCAGATCCCAGCGACTGGGACATGCCGAGATTCGGGGGGAGGCAGAGCATAAATTATGACAAGGCAGCTCGAAGCGACTTTAGTTAATCCTCAACTGAGCGTTGGGTGACTGGCCGCCTCTGCGGCTGGACTCGAGCTGCTCATAGAATGTTCAATATGACTCCGTCAGCTCGGGGAGACTTCTTGAGACTTCTTGATTTAAAAAAAATCTGAGCACATGAACAGCAGGGATAGGACTCAGCATGTGCACTCGGTTTTCTAAGAAATGCACCGGATGCCGGTACGGAAGGCATATTTGTCATATCGCCAGTGCATTTTCCTGCTCTCAGAAATCGGATTTGTCTATGGCAGAACCCCATTTCTCAGCGCTATGTGGCCTCTAGCTCGTTTCTAAGAAAACCCACTGTAAGCGTCCTGCTACGTCAGTCTTCCATGTCTTGCCAATTATTTAAAGACATGAAAAGTACAATACCAACTCGAAGACTTGGAGAGACTGTTTCCTATATAAGCTTCATCGCGATTTCTAGCACAGGTGGCCCGAAGTTATGACCCACCTTCACTCTCCGTTCAAAGCATAGGAGGGTACAAGAACGGGAGCGGTCTGGCCAACAGGCCCGCCTCGTTGTCCATGGCTGCCGGCAGCACCGCGGATTAGCCGGTCGTCATAAAGAAAGCCCGATTAATCTTGATCCGGGCCTGGGGACGCTAATGGAAAGGTCTGATATTCGTGTTCCCCCCTGAACTCCCAAGTCTAGCGGACGGCCTGCCTGCCCCAAACCTCGGATCGGGCCTTTGCTCCTGTCCCCGGGCATTCCGCCCCCCCCCGTCACTCCTATCGATTTCTCTTCGAGCCATCAAGGATATAGAAAGGAAAAATCGATCACTTACCATGGACCAACACTTGACCCCCTTAGCGCAGTTTGCGAGCAGAGAAGTCGCTCCGATTGTCGGCAATAAGCAGCGGTTTTCACAGGCGCAGGCCAGGCGGAGCGGCTTTCGGAAGTCACGAACTGCCGGCTCAAATATTCAAATATTCCCAGTCGGGCAGTAGGAGACGGCAGCGAGAGAGCACTGCGGGCTGGGCGTCCGGGCTGCGGCCGGGCTATATGGGGGAGCGGGGGGCCAAAATCGATGGGCCTCGGCTGGGCTGGCCGGATTCTGGGCAGGGGGGGGAGATGAGGAACGGACGCCAATCAGATGGCGCCGGTTTAATCAGGGAGAAAGAGAGACAGAGTATGTGGTGCGAGAGAAGCTCGGTCTCGCTCCGCGGCAGCAACTCGGTCAAATCTGGGCCAGCGGCAGCTCCCCAGATCCCTATTAATCTGCGGGATTGGGGCTGAAAGCCCCCCCCCCCACCCTGCCGCCCTGTTGCAGTGCGGAAGACGGCATGCCGGATCTTCGGTCCAATTTCTCAGATTACGCCAACGGGTGCCGAAGGGGGGGGGGCGGGGCGATGCTTGGATGGGGATTTACTTCCTAATCTTTGGGATGAAAGAGATTGCTGGTGAAGAAATGAAAGCCTTCTACAGCCAGTTTGAGCTCCTCCGGAACTGCAGGATGATTCAAATGGAAGCTGTAAACGATTCTCACCAGCCCGCGAATCAATAAAGTTCAAATGCTGTCGGGTTACATGTGTACAGGAACATGTAAAATGCTCAAAGTCTGCAGTTGAAATACCTGAACTTTCTGGATGCCTTCGACTGGAGTCAAGTATGCTCAGACTCACAGCTAGCTCAGAGCTGCTGCCCTACCACAGCAGTTACGCTAGTGCTAACCGCAGCCAACATTTGCTTAACTCTGCCAGTGCTGGCGGTGAATTCTCTTAACCAGTAGGCTAGCGACCCCTCACAAGCGACCCTGCAGAGAGTTGAATTTTAACGATATCTACTTGTGCAGAAGCCCGTCGGTTGCATTGGGCCAAGGCTGATTAAATGTCTACAATATACTTCATTGCGCTGCTGCCGAATCGATCTGGGAATTCGCTGCCGCCGCTGCCGCCACTACCCAGTCGACCCGAAACTCGAGCAAAACACTGAGAGAGGGGGAGAGAGAGCTGAGAGCGGTCCTGGGCTGGGGGGGGGTTGAGATGGTCTGAGCAAGAAAGCGAGGGCTGACAGGCGCGGCTAAAATAAGATTTACGATCAACCGCCAAGACGCCTCCGACTCGCCGACGGCTCCTTAGGAGAACTCCTCGATTACTTTGGGCTGAGTAAAGTGATGTTGCATAATAAACTTCATAAACTCTGCCATTCCCTACTGGCTGCATTCAACCTTTGAGCATTGACTTATAGCATTGAGTGAGTGTAAACACTTACATGTATTATTCGCGTTCACAACACTTTTGGAAACCAGTAAAATACATGCGTACGACCCTGTAAGTGCAGCGACAGTCACGTGACATTTTGGGATTTATTGGTCTGTGGCAAGCTGTGAGACACCATCTATCCTAGAGTTGCCGGCACCCAATCACAGAGCTGGGTGAGGAACATTAGCCCCATTCTAGCTTGTACACCCGGAGTTGCCGGCACCCAATCACAGAGCTGGGTGAGTAACATTATCCCCATTCTAGCTTGTACACCCGGAGTTGCCGGCACCCAATCACAGAGCTGGGTGAGTAACATTATCCCCATTCTAGCTTGTACACCCGGAGTTGCCGGCACCCAATCACAGAGCTGGGTGAGTAACATTATCCCCATTCTAGCTTGTACACCCGGAGTTGCCGGCACCCAATCACAGAGCTGGGTGAGGAACATTAGCCCCATTCTAGCTTGTACACCCGGAGTTGCCGGCACCCAATCACAGAGCTGGGTGAGGAACATTAGCCCCATTCTAGCTTGTACACCCGGAGTTGCCGGCACCCAATCACAGAGCTGGGTGAGTAACATTATCCCCATTCTAGCTTGTACACCCGGAGTTGCCGGCACCCAATCACAGAGCTGGGTGAGTAACATTATCCCCATTCTAGCTTGTACACCCGGAGTTGCCGGCACCCAATCACAGAGCTGGGTGAGGAACATTAGCCCCATTCTAGCTTGTACACCCGGAGTTGCCGGCACCCAATCACAGAGCTGGGTGAGGAACATTAGCCCCATTCTAGCTTGTACACCCGGAGTTGCCGGCACCCAATCACAGAGCTGGGTGAGTAACATTATCCCCATTCTAGCTTGTACACCCGGAGTTGCCGGCACCCAATCACAGAGCTGGGTGAGTAACATTATCCCCATTCTAGCTTGTACACCCGGAGTTGCCGGCACCCAATCACAGAGCTGGGTGAGTAACATTATCCCCATTCTAGCTTGTACACCCGGAGTTGCCGGCACCCAATCACAGAGCTGGGTGAGGAACATTAGCCCCATTCTAGCTTGTACACCCGGAGTTGCCGGCACCCAATCACAGAGCTGGGTGAGGAACATTAGCCCCATTCTAGCTTGTACACCCGGAGTTGCCGGCACCCAATCACAGAGCTGGGTGAGTAACATTATCCCCATTCTAGCTTGTACACCCGGAGTTGCCGGCACCCAATCACAGAGCTGGGTGAGTAACATTATCCCCATTCTAGCTTGTACACCCGGAGTTGCCGGCACCCAATCACAGAGCTGGGTGAGGAACATTAGCCCCATTCTAGCTTGTACACCCGGAGTTGCCGGCACCCAATCACAGAGCTGGGTGAGGAACATTAGCCCCATTCTAGCTTGTACACCCGGAGTTGCCGGCACCCAATCACAGAGCTGGGTGAGTAACATTATCCCCATTCTAGCTTGTACACCCGGAGTTGCCGGCACCCAATCACAGAGCTGGGTGAGTAACATAGCCCCATTCTAGCTTGTACATCCGGAGTTGCCGGCAGGATCAAGTCACAGTGTCAGGAGCTTAAACTGCATTTCATATTTATACACATTTCATACATTTGTACCTGAATTTTGTGTTCACATATAGTTAATTGCGATTCTTGAAGCGCTTGCTAATGTAGAATTTGCTCTGTTGCATTGAAACCACTGCGCACACCCTTCAAAGGCTGAAAAGGTGCACTGCTTAAAAGCAGGGAGATGGTGGCTAATTACTGAGTGGTGGTGAGCCTCTCTGTCTCTTTCTTTCTTCAAGCCTTCCCGTCGCTTTAGGCTCCCTCAGAGGTTTGGTGAATAATTGCATTAGCGTCCTGCAGCAGCTCTCTACACTGCAGTCCGTGGCTATCCGGTCCCGCTATCTCTCTCTGTCTTCCCGCACCGCCCCGGCTCCCGAATTCTTCACAATTCAGCACTCCCTGTAGCCCACCCAGCGCTCGCTGGAGCGGAATGGGCCCAGGTCCACGCTGGGATTAGTAACAGGCGTCAGCCAGAAAGATCCTGGCGCGAACAAGATCCGAAGCTGCGCTATCCGCCGCCGTCATCTTCTTTTCTTTGCCGGTAATTCCGGGTATTTTTGGCGCTTTACAAGCCTAGAATTTATGAGGCCCGCCCGATCTTTACAGAAGCTGCCGTCTGAAGCCAAATGTTCAGGGCCTTCGGTCTGCTGCTGCTGCTGCTGCAAGAAATGACAGACAGATTTATTTTGGCAAAGTTCTGGACAATTTCCTTTTTTAAAGTGGTTTCTTTAAACCAGCTGCTGTCAGAGAACTGCTTAGCAAAGAAGTTAAGAAATGCACGGAATGATGAAGCGCCGGCTTCAGCCAGCAGCAGGCAGTCAAAACGCCAAGTACGCCGTGTGCAGCGGCGGCATTCACCGGCTGTGGGCAGTAGGACTCGGCGCCGACAGCGCAACAGGTCGTGTTTGGACGGCCCGGTTCGGTCTTGAAGGCCGAAGGCCGACAAGATGCCAGGCGCTCCGTGGCGTTAGCAATGCAGTCGCTGGCGTGACCTCAACGGAGGGGATTCCAACTACAAATCTGACGAATTCTAAATTAAAAAATCAGGCAGTCCAACCGGTCGGAGAAAACAGTGTCGATTTACTGTAGTACAGGCCCCAAACAGTGTAGCTTGCATTCCTTATAGTTCGCAATCAATAACTCAAGAGCTCCAGAACTCCAGTAAAAAGTCTGTCTCCTTACTCAAGTGTCGCTGAAATTATAATGACGCAAACTTTTAACACAACGTTTATATTGTATTTTGCATAAGCTGCCAAACTGAGTTTGTGAACCAAGAATTGAAAACGTAAACAACATAACTTTGTGCGGCGTGCTGCAAACCCCCCCATTCCTCTATGACCGCATTCTCGGCATTGTCTCAAAAGGATGGCCAATCGAGGCCTTCTGCAACTCTGCGATGAGATCGTGCAGCACGGGAGGCTGGCCGCAGTACCACAAAGAGTAGACCAGCTGCCCGTTGATCCACACCTCTAGCACGTCCTTGATGGGCACCATCACCATGTTGAATTTGATCCGACCGATCAGCTGGCTCGTGGCCTGATTCACCAACCGCTTGAAGATGCTGGTGTGCTCCTGATCACTGTAGATGAAGCAGCATTGCACCTTGCTGAGCTCGCGCTCTTCCACTCTCTTGTCGGCGATCGTCCTCTCGATGATGCCCAACAGAGCGTCCGCCTGCGGAAAGACGCCCTCGATGATTCGGCTGAATACGAGCCGCTCGGACTTGCTGGAGGACGTGATGCCGATGTAGACATCAAACCCGGCATTGGTCGGGCCCTCCTTTCGCCGAACGTCCACCAGCTTGCCGAACCTCTGCCGGATGATGAACTCCAACTTGTTGTAGTGTTGCACGTGGCTCTTGTAGAGATCCTGCAGACAGAAGGTCACAAGCACCAGGCTGGTCTTGTCCGAACCGCCGCTGTACTTTTCATTGAGGGACTCGCCATGGATTAAGGTCGAGTTAGTTGAAGTCAGCGAATCCGTCGACGTTTGTGAGTAGGATTTCTCTTCACTGGAAAACGGACACAGCGAGTCTACTGATTTCCGAGCATTGTCATCTCTGTCACTGAATTGCGGAGCTTGTGATATCCGGGTTTTTCTTTTGCCACGTCTAAGCGGCGGATTCGGGTTCTCCATGCTAGTCTGGCAAGTGCCACTCGCATTGCTACTTAGTGGTAGAATTACTCACTTTGTTAATTCGCGGCGCTTGCCAGTAATAAGCTAATCACTGGGTCTCGAGACAGAGAGCAAACGAAGAAGGCTTGTCTTCAAAGCGTGTTCTATGGCCCAGCCTTATAGGGGCGTCATACTAGCCCCATATCATTCACTAACGCGATGATCGACCGCGATACGACGCTATGAGCAGCGCTCGGTGTCGCCACGCCAGTCACCACGGCATGTGGGACTACGAAAAAGACTTTTTTATTTCAGAAAATTAGCTGCACGTAACGAATCTGAGTCGTTTCGCCGAAAAAATCTTCGCAAAAAGTCGTTTTCTCAATAAGTACGAAAGTACGAAAGGTTTTGCTCTAGATAAATTAGCGTTTTCTCTTGTCTTTGACAAACAAGGGGCAACAACTTTATATTGCTGCGTATCTAATGATATGCCGTCGCTATTGTTTTTTTGGAGCAGTGGAGCGAAAGATGTGTTTGATTTTTTTCAACAGCCAATATTTTTAGACGTCGACAATGATGGCAAGTCAATTAGCATGCGCTATATTCCCGTACAACAATCCGACGTCGGCCGACGTCGCACCGACCTCTGTCCGACGTCGTACGACGTCTATGTAACATTACGTGTTTCCTATTGGTCGGACGTCGGGCCGACGTCGAAGTCGTAGTCGAAAAATAAAATTCGCGCTGCTTCAACATTTATTTTCGCGGGATGAATTGGCAAGCAATATTATCATGCATTATTTCATTACTAAGGCGAATTTAGGGCGATGTTTTCTTGAAGTCGGAAAATTAAGATTTTCGAACAGTAATTACATGTAATAGTAATAATAATATCTAATTACAATTTGCCCAATTGGGCCAGATGTGCAACTGACAGCTCAGTCGCAGCTATTGCTCGGCGCATCATCAGAAGGCTGCGTAGTATAGTACATATATAGCGGCTGCATGTTCAGTGCAAGGACTGGTGTCGCCACACACCCTCAATACCCCAGCTAATGCTGATACCAGTTTTACATCTGGGTAAACCGAAGCAATGCAGGGTTAAGTGCCTTGCTCAAGGACACAAATTGTTCCAGTGGTATGGGGAATCGACCTTCCCACCTTCAAGTCGTGGAGTCCGACACTCTAACCTAAACCCATAAATTCGATTAAAATTATAGCTAGCCTATAGGTTGTAAGCCTAAAAATAAAAATTATAGAAACAGTAAAAATATTTACCAATATTGACAAGTTTTAAGCATCAATTGATTTCTAAGCTCAAAAGCATGAATTCGGTATGCATATAAAACTTAAACAAAGTTTCGGCAGAATCAGATGAGCACAAATGCGCAATCAAGACTCTAGCTAGTGTTAAAAGTATTGTGTATACAGGTTCAAACTTTTGTTCTTACCAAAAGAGCAAGCGGTCAATATCACGAAGAAAGAAAAAAACTAGACATTTTGAACCTATATTTTTGTGCTATTAATAAATATTGACCGCTATCTCTAATTCTCTAATTCTATAATTACTATAGAATTATAGATATAATTCTATAATTCTCTAATTACTAAATCTCTAATTCTTCTTCTATATACTAAAAATGAACCTCGTTAGTTGACCGACTTTTCATTAAATTCATACTTTTAACGATTTTCGCAAATTCAGGCAACGGGGATGATGCAATAAAAATAATAACTTCTCATTAAATGTAACTGTTTTTTAGCTAACTTTTTTGAGTTTTAAAGTTTATTCGAGAAAAAATGAATTATTGATGAGGGTGCTTTTACTGAATATATATTCACAAAAACGTAAATTTAACAAAATTTGCTTAGACAAAATAAAGCCGTAATGTATTTTTAATTAAAACCTAATTTATGAAAATAAAAAAAGTTTTTAAATTTGTTAGCAACATTTTTTTAATCAAGTCTTTGAAGCAACCATGTGATTATTCATCATGTTGTGGTAGGCCGGTCTACCACTGGGAGGACGACAGCAATCTGTGACGGCTGACGAGACGGTTCTCCACCGGCTGACGATTGACGTCACTTTTGCTCCTCTTTGTTCCCTCGCCTGTTCCCCCGGCTGTTCCCTCGCATGTTCCCCCGGTTGCTCCGTTCGGTGCCCCACCCTTTTGTTTGTTTGTTTTAGTGTTTCCAGCTGCCGTTTTTCCCCTTTTCCCTCGAGTGACCGACCCACTTGCTGATCCAATTGGTGCCCCACCCTCTGGGAATTATCTGTGCATGGTATATATATCCTGTGTGTTTAATCAGTTTCTCTCATGCTTCCTTTTCTCCCCTGCTCCTTTGTCTTTCCGTTTTGTTTGCGCTCCGTTCATTTTTAGCGTTTGTAGCTCTCGGTTTAATAACTTGATCCGTGCTTGATATTTAATTTCTTTGCCTACTGACTCGCCCCTCGGCTCCGCCGAATCGTCCCATCGCTGACGTCAGCCTGCAATAACAATTATTTATAAATAGACTTTTGTTTAACTTAGTGTTTTATCCAGCTATAATAATAATAATAATTACAAAACCAACTTATTTATTCATTGTTCATTGATCGAAGCCTATAGTTTCTATTGAGTCATTTGCCCACGGGGCGTAAAACAATCTATTGTCTCATCTCAAAGAAAGGTCTGAGACCCTCAAACGTTCCGTAATACGAAATTACGGTGGTGGCAGCGCTACTTAACTACTGATAGTAACCTGCAGTTACGCAAATCGACGAACATTGGAATTTACGGTGTCAAGACCTCTGTGTCCACAATCTGAACGACCGTGCCTGCTAAAGACCGCTCGACTGCGATTACGACTACCCTCCCCCCGGAATCGAGGACCCGACAGACGGAGTATCAAAGGAGAAAAGCAACCCGATTCAGTTAGTGAAATTTTCCGGCTTTACGATCGCTGAGATAACGCAGGCGGCGATTCAAAGTTAGAATCCGCCCCACCATTAATGTCATGTCATGTACAGTTAAATTTATTTACCTGAAATATTCAGCATGTTTTATATATATACATGTATAGCAGTAAAGTACTGAGTCCGCGTATTCTTATTCCCACCATCACGATTCACGTCCTTGGTACGGTTCCTTGGCGCATTTCTGCAGAGAAGTTTCTATTTCTATAGAAAAAATTTCTATTTAATGACCATAAGTCGTTAGATGGTTTTTAAGGCCTTCAAACAGAATATTTACATTTATACAATAATCGCCAAATATTATGAGCAATCCTTATACTCGATATTTTTTCATTGACAGATTAATGCATACAATCTATTGCATTTTGGATGAACCGTTGTTTGCATCAAAGCCATACGGTACCTGTTTTTAATCCATCCGTAAAAACCGCAAAAAAACCCTATGCGCTCTTTCAAATTTTATATTCTATACAATTTTGTTGTCATCTAATTAATATCTACATAAATTTACTTTTATAACGTAAATACTAAGCTGTTTTGTGCAATACCGCCAACTACATACATAAATTTCACGCAATACTTTTTTTAACTCCTTGCTTTTTCTTTCGCTTCGTTAGTCGTCCAAGTATCGTTAATAACATTTCCGCGTTCTTTCAAATACCATATTGCAAAACTTGTACTAATCGTAATTAAATAACTAGTGCTAAAATATTGTCTCCTATTCCTGAAGTAATATTAAATACAGAAATATATTGGCCAAACAGGCTTCTTGCCTGAGCCAACTTACTTTACTATTAAAGTGGTCACTGGTCAGATCGTCATATTCCATTTCGTCATATCGGATGACGAAGTGACCAGAAGCAAAGTAGCTTGAAAAATAATATGACGAAGTGACCAAATATTTAGTTATGCTGAATACTTCGTCATCAACCAATCAATCTGTGCGTGATTCGAATTAGTGTAAACTATTTTTTTTAATAACTATAAGCTGCGGCAAGCAGAACCGATCGATCGACAGGTTTTATCAATTGAGGTGACAAAATGACTAGGATCATTAGGATTCCAAGTAAATATATTTAATTGCCACAATAATTCACTTGAAGTTGGAACTAATATGATTGGTGGATGACGAAATGACTCTCTTCAGGTAGTGCATGTTAATTAAGATGACAAAGTGACCATACGTCGAGGTGAGCATCCCAGACACCCAGATGACGAAATGACTAGGAACCCATTAAGTTAGTGTTGGCAGCATCCTACGACTTACAAATCAATCAATTTATTTATTTTCTTCTCACCCCCACCTCAATGTGATGTGACCATGTGATTTTTGCTTTGCTTTTATCACTTGCATTTTTTTCATTAGGGCTTAGCGGTAGGCCTAGCATCAGCTCTTTTGCCATATTGCAAGGTAGAAAATGTCAATTGCCTATTTTCTAATCCATTAGAGAAATAATTAATAAATAACCTACTTTGGAATTTGGATAAGCTAGCTTTTTATTACAATTGTGAGTTATTGGCCATTCCATTGTCACGTTTGGGCAGTAGTAGTAGAAGCTATGACTTTTAAGAGGGCCGTTTTAACGAGAGTTGTCATTGTAGTCCAAAAGGAAGGTTAATTGAACAATGGCAGTGTAGCGGTTTCGTGTAGCGGTAGCACTTAGGAGGAAGAGACTGATGATTAATTAATGTTGAAGTCATGGCTTTATATTTGTCTCTTTGAAATATTAATAGTTGGTACAAAGCAATAACAATATGGGCACTGGCGGCTGCAACAGCGAGTTAATGATAAGATGAATTGGCGATGGGGCAATGGCAGTGAGTAGAGGTCGTGAGTAGACAGAATGGCAGAGAGCTGGCGTTAGCCGTGGTAGAGTACAACTTGGCAGAAGAGGCATAAACAGTCTGGCTGGCAAGTGGAGCCGTGGCAAGAGAGAAGGAAAACGAGAAAGCGCAGGGAACGCTAAGTGAGAGAGCCAAGGAGAGAAAGTGAAGACCCCCCAGCCCGCTGCCAGGCGGGGGTTAATAAAGAGTGCAGAGGGCTAGCATAATACATGCGGAGAATTTTCATTGGCTGGCGAGAGAACTTGAAATTATCGATCGTGCTAGATTTTACAGACAAATGCGAGGTCTACCAAATACACAGTGAATTAGCAATTGATATAGATTAGTTGCATGCTACTACAAATAAACATTAAAATAAACTATTGGAGAATTTTAAATGAGAAATTGCAAGGAAAACTGCAGTCCAATGGCCTTTTTGCGGGACCACTTAAAACTAGCAACGTCACACCATTGTCTTACCTATGCATTATCTTGTCTACCTACTACCTCTATTCTACTAGACCTACTAATACTAACCTAAATAACTCTAACTGCTAGGCCTACCTTATGTTAGCCTATGTCATTAGTTATTTGTCAATCATTTACTATTTAGTATTTAGGCCTGTTGCTATTTTATTTTATGCTATTATATTGACTTTCATTGGCATTAGAGCAATGGATAATTTTATTTAAATTAAACTAATATATAGGGGCCTATACATGTTTTTTTGCAGTTTGTTCTAACATTCATACCAATTTTAAAATCTAGCTCAGGAAAGATTTTTCATGAAAATAAGTTTTATAGAGTAGGCCATAGTCCAGATCATAGCAGGGATACCAGAATAAAAATTCATGTTTTTTCCATTTTATGCCAATGTAAAATTGAAAAAAAATTTATGCTAAGCCCAGAGTTGCTTGTACACCAATTTTTTTTAAAAGAATATACATTAATATAAATAAAACAGTTTTTTTACTTAGCCTTGGCAGCTTTTTGCTGAAACTAATAGGGCCTATTCTTTGTTTTAATTTTGTTTTTCTCATAAATTTCATAAATATTTTTTACTTTAGTTTCCAATTATATTTAAAAGAGCTTCTATTGGTTGATATTTAACTACACAATTAAATTAGCCCTGACACAGATATTTATGCCAAAAATGCCAAAAACTATTTTTCTATGCCAAAAATTCTATATGCCAAGGGTACACCAAGATTGTCAGCAAGAACAGCCAGATTTTTCTAGCATAAAGGCTACCTTCCAGATTATTGCCTAGTGTCTAGCCTTTCAGGCTAACTATTTTTATAAGTAAAGCTATGTCTTACATTTTATATTTAATGTTTTAAAAGTTTTTTTTAAGTTTGTTTTTTTGTGCCTAAATTATAAATTGGAATTAGTCAAATAGATTCTAAAATCTAAAACTAGGCCTTAGGCTTAGCCTATCTAAGATTAAATAGGCCTTCTTTATAGCACTTTTATTTAAAATAGAGAAACTATTTTTCTAATTTTTCTAATAAGCTGAATATGCTTTTTATTTTAAAAAGCTTTATTTTACTTTATATTGAGATGGAAAGCCTTTTTTCCATCAAATGGCAGCAAAGATTTTTGTGCTGCTTTGCGCATATATTTATATTTACACAAACTATACAAGATTCATAAAGGGCCTAGGGAGGTGCAAATAGGTAGCATGGCCAACCCCCCTGGCTTAGCAAGCCAGCTAGCCTGGTGCGCAACTACCCCACCTTAGCTAGACAAAGGTTGGGAGTTTTCAATGCAGCTGCACTGGTGCTACCTGTTATGTACAGTCTGGCTACCACATAGCCCCCCCCCTACCAAGCTAGGCCCCAAATGTTGGGCAGTAGCCAAGGCAGTGAGAGTGCTAAGAAGCAGATGCCAAAAGCCAGGTGCCAAAGACCATGGAGTTGCAAAGGAGTAGGCACCAAAATCAGCCAAGTGCCAAAAATAGCAGAGGTACAGCCAGATCACACCTAAGGCAATTGATAGTTGCCACCATAAGCTGGGTCTAGGTTGCCACCAAAAACACAATTTTGGGTAAACGGCAGGAGTAACTATGATTGTCTTATAAGGGCTAAATGCTTTATTATCTAATTAGTACTATTTCTATATTCTTTAGGCTGGGAATTTTTGCAACTTACCCTTGGTCCACCACAATTTACAGTGGCCAGATCAGCTAGGTCGGCCAGCAATTGCGCATGTATGCTGGGGATGTTAGTCTAGCAGTAGTGGTGCTAACCTAGAATTAGTTGCAATGTGTGACGCTGGTTGGTCCAATATGGGGGCTAAAAGGCAAGACCCCAGGAGCTACCAGGGGCAAGCTGACTGGGCCAATTTGTGCTACAGGGTACTGCCATGGCTGCTAGGCTGCAATGCTGCTGGGCTGTGGTACTGCTGTGCTGCTATGTTGCTGTGTTGCTGTTGTAGTAGGCCAAAGCAGTTGGCTGCCAGGACTGCACAGGGCTGACCAGGTATTTTTTATTATTATTAGAGGCAGGGTGGTTGTGTGCACCCTGGTTGTTAGGCATGTACACTTCACTGTGCCTTGGGGGGTTGGCTCTCAAGGCCATTAATTGCATAAGCAGAGCCAAGCGGAGATTCCAATTCAGCCCCAAATTAATGTGACTGCACTTGGAATCAAGCCTGGGTTGCTGGCTGATGAGGTATGCCCAATGTTCCATGCTGGGAGTTGGGCTTACCAATGAGGCAGAAGGCCTTTTTATTTCAATAGATAGAATGGCAGCAAAGATTTTTGTGCTGCTTTGTGCATATATTTATATTTACACAAACTGCGAGAGATTCATGAAGGGCCTAGGGAGGTGCAAACAGGTGGTGTGGCGTGATAGGCTATGCCCACCCCCTGGCTTAGAGAGCCAGCTAACCTGGTGTGCAACCACCCCACCTCAGCTAGACAGAGGTTGGGAGTTTCCAGTGCAGCTGCACTGGTGCTGCTAGCTGTGTGCAGTCTGGCCACCACATTTTTTTATTATTGTCTTTTTGACAACTTTAAACAAGGGTTTAATTATGTATGAATTTAAATTTAGATTGTTGAATACTGACATAAGTTAAAATATTCATATTTTTTATAGTATAGCTAATATAATAAATTCATGAAATTAGATTTTTTAAAATTATATTTTAAGTAAATCAGTTTAATGAGATGAAGAATGATTTTATTAAGTATAAAAATGTTAAAACATTTATTATATTATTATAAATAATGTTCTACTGCCATAGCCATACCAAAGTTTATTATCCCATTTCTGTAACCACAATTCATTATATTTTAGATGGTCAAATTTTCATATTCCAAATTTTCTTATAGCCATATTATAAATTAACAAAACCGCTGATTTTCCAAAGCAAAAAGCAAAATGTGAACCCTGTTGTATTGTGTGACTCAGTGGGTATACATTGAGTACACTCACTGTTTTATTTTATTGATTGACTGACAATGTTTCATTGAGTGTGACTAGTGTGCGCATTCTTTTAAAACCCCTTGTGATGTAGTTATCTAGCTTAGAGTATAAAAATGAAATGAAAATAAAAAAAATATACTTTTCTTTACAAAAAAAAGATTTTAAAAAATTATATTGTTACAAGAAATTATGTATGGTACTCCAAATCTCTTTAATGTATAACCATAACTGCCAATTGGCAAGATCTCCATAGCCGCAATCAAGTTCTGCCCTAATTTTCTTATAACCATAGCCTTAATTATGGTAGAACACTAATTATAGGTTACCAAAAAGCATCAAAACAATTTTTAGACATTATTATATTAGTTTTTATTATAAAATATATTTTTTATTTGGTTTTGTCATTATTGGTCTATATATTTTTATTTTTATTGTTAAACTTTTAGAAAGATATTAATAGTATTCAAGTTTTATTATATATTTTCTTGAATTAAAGCATTTTGCATTGACATATTATAAATTTTACATTTATTTAAATATAAATTTTAGGAATAGTCTAATTAGTAATTTATTGAAATATTTGTTTTCATCATTTTAAAGTCTTCAATTTTTATTGACATTTTTCATGTGTATTATAAAAATATTTTTTATTCAATTTATTTAAATCTTTCTAAGAAAATCTAAAAAATTAAAGATTTTATTTTTGAATGACTTTTTGTTTCTTTTTTATATTTTTATATTTTATTTTTATTATACTTTTTTAATTAGCTTTCTCACAATTGGCGCATATATTTTTATTATATTGCATATAGTTTATATACCCATGGAGAAGGTTGTTGATGTATAATTAATTTGTTTTCACCAGTTATTTATAGATATAAGCAAATAAATAACTATATGCATTTTATATTTCTTTTTTCCACATTAGTTTATTAGTTCTATTACTATTTGTATCATTATTGTTGCCAGATTTTTTTATTCTATTGATTTTCTTCTCTACACTGTGATACCAAAACATCCAAAAAACGTCTACTGAACATCCACAGTGTGGCTATATACAGATGTTAAAATGTCCATATTAATAGAACATCCATATTAAAACATCCATATTAATGTCCAAAAAAATTCCAAAAAAACATCTGCAACAAAGCTATATACAGACGTTGCAAACATTACAGACCATAATATCCACAATTTTGGATGTTTTCAGAATGAAATAAAGAAAGCAAACTAATGCAAAACTGTTTTGCTTTTAGATTTTTTACTATTCCAAAAAAATGCATTTTAATGACAAATTGCTGTGTGACATCAATCAATTGAAGGCAAAATAACTCACCTCTGTGGCAATATATAAAAAATCACACAATTTAACATTTTCAACAATTCATGCAAAGCATAAATAAAAAAATGTAATAGAAAAGCTGCAGCTTCCTGGCCAAAAAATAAACCAATTTAAAGTTGCAACAGAAAATTAGCATATTTAGATAGCTGTAAGACAAGTTTTTAAATGCAAAAAATGTATTTTGATATTTGTGCACAAATAAGTCATGATGCACCATGCAGGGGCGAGGCAAGGTGGGGGAAAGTTTTTGGCAGGCATTTTGCTTCATGAAATATAAAAAATTGAAATCTGTATACCTATTTCCCCCATTTGACTATGCACCTGTTATACATAAGTGCATAATTATAAACATGAAACATCAAATAAGAAACAAAAATGAAAAAGTATACATACTTGGCAAAAATTTTTTTCATATGCATGCAACATTTAATGTCGTGGCAGCTTGCACTTGGACTTAACACTTTCCTATAATCCCTTATACGTGCGTTGCACTTCTTTCACTGCCAATGCACACACGCAACTACCAAATGCACATCTCATGCAGCCACTGCTTCTCTTCAGTCTGCGCACCCCAGCAGCCTTTCCATGCCACGTAATCTCTCCACAATGTCCGCGCATGTGAAAGCCGCCACAATTATAATACTTGCATGCAAATTAAGAATTTATCAACGTATATAATAAAAACCTGGAAATTGAATTCGGAAAACTGCAGCAGTGAAAGTTGTAAAAACGCCAATAAAAGTAGCTGCGCTGCTACCCTGCACTTGACAACAGTAGAGAAGTAAAAAATGCGCATAACACTTAGCGGAACATGTCAATAACAGTTGCTGCCATATGGCGTGAAATAGATGTCCTATGACATGAGGTGGGGGTGGAGAAGAAAATAAAAATTTTGAAATTGGGAAAATAAAATTTGGGTTTGTCGTCGGCATGTAAAGCCGGAAAATTGTACAAATTGATGCGTTGATTCTTCTCCTTGGTTACTCCATCTGCCGGGTCCTCAATTCCAGGGGGAGGGTAGTCGTAATCATAGTCGAGCAGTCTAGTAGCAGCCTGAGTCGTTCAGAATGGGTCCTCAGACACTGTAAACTCGTAGTTCGTCGAATATGCTCGTTTGGTTACTAACAGTAGTAAAGTAGCGCTGCCACCACCGTAAATGTCGTCTTACGGAACGTTGAGGGTCTCAGAGCTTTCTTTGAGATGAGACTGATTGGTTATTTTACGCCCCGCGGGCAAATGACTCAATTGAAACTAAAGGCTTCGATTCTGAACAACTGAATAAATATTAGATGTTAGTTGCGGACTTATTATTAGTTCGTTATTATTATTATGATTCGTTATTATAACTACGCGAGATACAGGAGCAGAACGAAAAGGAGGAAATGTAACAAACAATCAAACCAACAACAACAAGAACCAGTAAAAAAGATGACTCCAAAGTTAACGCATATATAACAAATGGCGTGGAGGATCCCAGGGGTGGGACAGAGGATGGGACAAGGGAAGGGACAACGATGGGAAATGAGGAAACCCGGCCGCTGGAAACATTAAAACAGCAGAGGCCAAGGGAGGGAACAGAAAAGGGAACAGACGAGGGAGCAAAGGCGGGGACAACCGGGGGAACAAACCAGGGAGCGAAAAATTAAAACATGACGTCAATTCGTCATCCTAAGCAATTGGGTGGTATGTCCCGCCGTTGTTCGCGCTGGAGGCCTGCCGTCGTTCACCCCAGTGGTAGACCGGCCTACCACAGGCGCGGGGGCGCCGGGGCGAACGGCAGCAGACAGCGAACTCCCGGTCGCTCAGGAGCGGCGGTCCTGCTTCGCCGGCCGGCCTCGGCGAGCAGGGGCGTTCGGATCTGACGGCGGCGAGCTTGCGACGCGTGCCTGATGGCTCAGCTGGAGATTGAGCAGCTGCAGGCGCTGCCCGTCAAAAAAGAGCCGCTCCGGGCGCCTCTCGATGGCGACCTCCCAGAAATGGCGAACTTCGGGCAGCCATCCGCTCTGGAGGTGGCCCGCCTCCCAGTACGCCAGAACAATGAATAAGGCGAGGGCAGGCCGGGGCCGTCCGCCTTCGCGGAAGCAGGTATCAGCGCGCCGCAGCGTTTCATCGAGAAGCTCCCGCGTGGTCGTGGGCGGCATCTCGCGGCAGAGTGTCCGCCATGGGGCGTCCACTTGAACGCGGCCCTTGTCGGCCGCCTGGTGGTAGGCCTCGTTGAGCGCGCGGCGAAGCTGTTCACGGGCCGGGGCCGCGCCGCTCGGGGCATAAGCCAAGGCTCGCAAGGTGTCTGACTCGCTCGACGATAGCCAGGGCGCTTGCAAAAGGAGGTCCGGCGAGGCACCAGCGCTGTCGGTCCCGTTGTTTGCCATATTCGAAGCGGCGGAGCGTGATGCGACAGTCCGAAATATTCAGTTGGCAGGTCGGATCAACAGAATTGGAGAAAATAAATTGGAAAGGGCTCCTTAAATAGGGCGCAAATATTCCAACTGGTGGAATTTCAAACCAACCAGAGGAAATAAAATTCAACCACTGGAATTGAGCCATCACCCCCGTGCACTCTAAGGTGGCACACAGAGTTGGGGTGGGCGCATGAATCAAGGAGTCATAGAAATAGATAACCGCGCGGCAGGGGTCCAAAATCTGAATGAATGAATGGGGCGCCTCGCACGGTTCACAACAGGCTGGCGGTTAGAGAGAGAGAGGGGGGGCGGAATAATCGCATAAACAGTAGTTTAGAAAAATAGTAAGAACATAAGTAGCTCCTAAAATTTGGATAGCAGATAGATACAGGCATAGTGACCGAGTTAGAATTTGGATCTCCATAAGGAGTTACACAAAAGGCAAAAAAGGCACTGGGAAGGGGCTGGACAGGCGCCCTTACAAATTTTCCCAGGCTCGGCTCGGTCAGAACAAAGAAAAATGGGGGCCGTTCACCTCAGATGCACTCCGCTGAGGACAAGGCCTAGAGCCAGGGTGGCTAGAACTGAGCGGGGCAAACGACTGGGGGCACAGAGCAACATTGGCTTGCAAAATTAAGAGATACCTTCAGCCATAAGTAAAGACTGCAAGGTTTACAACTGAAATAAAACTTTGCAAAGTTAATGACACGCAATTGAGCAAAATTAATGAATCGCATGCGGATAAATAATTGTCGCGTAGGTGCTGGCTTTTCCATCAAGCCTAAGGCTAAATATCAGAACGCAGAAGTGCGGGTCGCGTTGAATAAATATGGGCACCAATTGAGCATGAGCACAATGTACAAAGGCTTTTGACCGGAAAGCGTAAGGAGCAGAAATTGGAAAAAGTAGTTGCTTTTGCCCTCAAGCATAAGGAAAGTACATTGAGAAACACTGCTTTTGCCATCAAGCATAAGGAAACGCAACACGATGTTGTGGGTGACCAGGTAGGTTCGGCCGAGATCGTGTGGCCCCTGCGAGAAGATGGTCTTGTACTTCTTCAATAGCTCGATGACTTGAGCGCGCTGGTCATTGGACAAGTCCTCGCCGATGTCGATCTCTTTGATCCAAGCGTCTGGATCTTCGTCTTGAACTTGATTAACTGAAGCTTCTGGCTTCGGCAGCGGAAAGAATTGTAACTCGGGCAGTCTGATTGGTCTAGCAATCCCAACTAGGGCATTCGCTCGCACTTTGATGGAAGTAGTGCCTCGATTGATCATCTCAATGGCGCCTTCTCCATTGGCCATAGATATTAGGGCAGGCGCGGCGTCCAGTTGCTGCACATCTTCTTCACGCCGGGCCGGTTTTAGCGGCTCGATCACAGCGGGTGTGCCCTGGTTTTCTTCTCGTCCTTTTGCTAGTTTAATCTTGATTCGGGCTGATGATAACGGCGGCACGGTTGTGCTCTCAGCCGTGTAGATTCTGCACGTAGTAGCTTCGGTTCGCGTATAGCGCAGTGGTGCGGCAGTGCCATCCTTGAAAAACAGCATCCCGGCGGCGAGATCCAGTGATGTACTGTACTTCTCCAGGAACTCGAAGCCCAGGATGTTGTCATGAGATCCCTTCGCTAGCAGGAACTTGACTGTAGGCTCGAAACTTCCAATTTTAACTTTGATTGATAGTTGGCCTGCCATTTGAATAGGCTCTCCATTGTAGGTCACAATGCGTTGCAGGCAGGGCTCGATTTGGCCACGCAGGGTCAGGTCATCGGTACATAGTCGGTGCCAGGTGCTGAATCCTAGGACTTCGCACTTGGAGCCGGTGTCAAGCAGAAAAGCAAAATAACGGCCCTGAATCTCACCAGTTAGAAACGGATCCCTTCGGGGTCGCTTGGGTGCAGAGTAATGTACAGGTGCAGCGGAGGCGGTCTCAGCAGTGGCCTGCTGAGCGACTAAAGTCCTCGGCGGGGACCTTAGTGCTGGCTCGGCTGCTGGATGGCGCTGCCCCCGTTGGCGCGTCCAGCCGTCCCGTTTCCCGAGCTGCCGTTGCGCTGGGGCGCGGTGCTGGCCGACCGCCGGTGCGGGCACTCATCGGCGCGGTGCTCGCGATGGCACCTGTAACACATAGCGCTCTGTCGCCGCAGCTGATAGGGCGGCGGGCGTGAACCCGACTGTTGCTGCCGCTGCGGCTGCTGCTGCTGCTGCTGTCGTCGTTGTCCTCCTGCTGGCGGCGTCCTTGGCGGCGGGTTGCTGCCATCTCGTGGTTGCTGAAGTCGATGGAACCGCTCGTGCTGCACAATCTGTGTGCCGGGTGTCTTGAATTGGGCGCTCTCATCGGCGCTGCGGCGAGGAGTCGAGGGCACCAAACATCTGTTGCGTTGGCCCCAAGAGTCCTGCGGCTGGTGGCGAGCAGATTCCCAATGCTCCTGGGTGTCGTTATTGCGCGATCCCAGCGAATGGAACTCTCGCAGCTCATTGCTCAAAGCTTCTAGTAGACGTCGCTGCTCTTGCAGTGTCTCCGTTTGCTGTTCCATCACTTCACGCAACCAATTCTCCTCGGGCCGAGATGACTTGTCGTGTTGCACTCCAGTTGGTGACTGACCATCGTCATCCTCGAGGACCCGGACATGTCTCGCTGCTGGCGGCGGTGCTACCCTCTGAGCCAGGCTAGCTGCTGTCTCCAGGCGTAGCACAGCCCTTCTCGCTGCGGTCAGACTCTGCGGTCGCACCAGGATTAGCTGTTATCTGGCTGACTGGGCGATTCGCACTCCCACGGTGAACTGGTCCACTAGTTCGGCCTGCTTCTGAACCGGGGTGAAGTGCGGGAACGCTCTATCGGCCAGAGCAATTAATCGATCGCCGTAGTCATCCACACTCTCATTCTTGCCTTGCTGGCAGCACCGGAATTGCTCACTGTACTCCAGCGTGTCGGCCACGTGTGTGAAGCGCTCGGACAATCTCTGCTTGAATTCGCCAAACGTCAGATTGTCCGGCAGTTCCATCCTGACGACTGCGGGATAGGTTGTGGCGATGTCCAAATTCACTAGGACCTCCGCCTTCTTACGTCTGTCGTCCACGATCCCGTTGAGTTCGCAACGCTCCTCGAGAGCCTGGATCCAGACGTCAAAGTCCTGGTTCGGGGTGTACCGCTGAATCTTGACCGGTTTCGGCGCCGGAGCTCGGTCAGGCTGTTGGGGCGGCTGATACACGTGGTGATGGTGCTGCGGCTGTCCCAAGTTGGCCTGCTCCAGTCGCCGTCTCACCTCTTCGGTCACTGCTCGAATCATCTCGTCGTAGGTCGGCCTAGTAGTTGAGTTGTCAGGGCCCGCGGTGTCGGCTGTCGAATCCGCGGCCGTTGAGTTAGTTGTCGAAGCCATGACGTAAATTTTGAACGACTCGTTGAAAGGATTTCGGCGTTTCGTTATCCCACTTAGCTGACACCAATGAGGTGGGGGTGGAGAAGAAAATAAAAATTTTGAAATTGGGAAAATAAAATTTGGGTTTGTCGTCGGCATGTAAAGCCGGAAAATTGTACAAATTGATGCGTTGATTCTTCTCCTTGGTTACTCCATCTGCCGGGTCCTCAATTCCAGGGGGAGGGTAGTCGTAATCATAGTCGAGCAGTCTAGTAGCGGCCTGAGTCGTTCAGAATGGGTCCTCAGACACTGTAAACTCGTAGTTCGTCGAATATGCTCGTTTGGTTACTAACAGTAGTAAAGTAGCGCTGCCACCACCGTAAATGTCGTCTTATGGAACGTTGAGGGTCTCAGAGCTTTCTTTGAGATGAGACTGATTGGTTATTTTACGCCCCGCGGGCAAATGACTCAATCCTATATACTAAAAATGAAATGTGTGTCTCTGTGAGATAGATTTAAGAAAAAACGGCTTAACCGATTTTCTTCAAACTTGCACCATTCGATCAGAAATTTTCCTGGGACGGTACATGCATCTTGGCTAAGAAATTGCTCAATTTTAAAGGGATTAAATATTCGAAAAACATGCTTTTTTGCAAAGGTCAAGCAGCTCTTTCGACCTGAAATGCATTGTAAGAATGCTAGAGAAAAAACTGACTGACTGAATTCTGATTCTGACAAAGATTGCATCACAACAAGTTGAAAACAGTGCCGAAGAAATGCACACACGACTTGAATGAAATTGCGTAACCATATTGGCAACTTAAATTGAGACTGATTCTGGCTGACTGAGAAATTGATTATGTCATAACTTTTTACTCCAATTGACTTGCTGTAAGAATTGAATTCAAAGGGCCACAGTTCATGTTCTCAGATTAAAAAGAGATAGCCTAGATGCGAGCAGATTGGACTGGTAATGTAGTGACCTGGGTTCGAATCTTAGTAGAGCAAAATAATTTTTTTGTTAAAACACCTTCAAAACACAAAATGCTAAACATAAAAGGGCCACCATGCCAAGCATATACGCGACTCCATGTCGAACATTAAAGAGCCACAATGTCAAAAATTAAAGAGCCACCATGTCGAACATTAAAGAGCCACCATGTCAAACATCAAAGAGCCACCATGTCGAACATTAAAAGGCCACAATGTCAAACATTAAAGAGCCACCATGTCGAGCATATACGTGACTCCATGTCGAACATTAAAGAACCACCATGTCGAACATTAAAGGGCCACAATGTCAAAAATTAAAGAGCCACCATGTAAACATAATGGAGCCACCATGTAAAACATTAAAGAGCCCCCATGTCAAACATTAAAGTGCCATCGTGTCGAACATTAAAGAGCCACTATGTTGAACATTAAAGAGCCACCATGTCAAACATTAAAGAGCCACCATGTCAAACATTAAAGAGCCACCATGTCAAACATTAAAGAGCCACTTTGTTGAATATTAAAGAGCCACTATGTCAAACAGTAAAGAGCCACCATGTCAAACATTAAAGAGCCACCATGTCTAATATAAAAGAGCCACCATGTCGAACATAAAGGAGCCACTATGTCGAACATTAAAGAGCCACCATGTCAAACATTAAAGAGCCACCATTTCAAACATAAAAGAGCCACCATGTTAAACATAAAAGAGCCACTATGTAAAACATATATGTGACTCTATATCAAACATATACGTGACTTCATGTCGAACATTAAAGAGCCATCATGCCGAACATTTAAGAGCCACCATGTCAAACATATAAGAGACTTTATTTCAAACAAAAAAGAGCCACCATGTTGAACATTAAAGAGCCACTGTAAAACAAAAAAAACATTTCGAACATTAAAGAGCCACCATGTCGAACATTAAAGAACCACCATGTCAAACATTAAAGTGCCATCGTGTCGAACATTAAAGAGCTACCATGTCAAACATTAAAGAGCCACCATGTCAAACATTAAAGTGCCATCGTGTCGAACATTAAAGAGCCCCTATGTTGAACATTAAAGAGCCACCATGTCAAACATTAAAGAGCCACCATGTCAAACATTAAAGAGCCACCATTTTGAACATTAAAAAGTCATTATGTCAAACATTAAAGAGCCACTTTGTTGAATATTAAAGAGCCACTATGTCAAACATTAAGGAGCCACCATGTCAAACATTAGAGAGCCACCATGTCGAACATAAAGGAGCCGCCATGTCGAACATAAAAGAACCACCATGTAGAACATAAAAGAGCCACCATGTCTAATATAAAAGAGCCACCATGTCGAACATAAAGGAGCCACTATGTCGAACATAAAAGAGCCACCATGTTGAAAATTAAAGAGCCAACCTGTAAAACATTTAAAAGATTCACCATGTCAAACATATAAGTGACTTCATTTCAAACATAAAAGAGCCACCATGTCAAACATAAAAGATACACAATTTCAAACGTAAAAGTGAGCGAATTTTAAAGGAGCCACTATAATGCTAAGGAAATGTCGCACTAGCTACTTATTGTCTGGTGGATGCTTGCTATTTGGGGATGCTATCTATCTGGGGGATGCTTGCTATCTGGGGGATGCTTGCAATCTGGGGGATGCTTGCTATCTGGGGATGCTTGCTATCTGGGGGATGCTTGCTATCTGGGGGATGCTTGCAATCTGGGGGATGCTTGCTATCTGGGGATGCTTGCTATCTGGGGGATGCTTGCTATCTGGGGGATGCTTGCTATCTGGGGATGCTTGCTATCTGGGGATGCTTGCTATCTGGGGGATGCTTGCAATCTGGGGGATGCTTGCTATCTGGGGATGCTTGCTATCTGGGGGATGCTTGCAATCTGGGGGATGCTTGCTATCTGGGGATGCTTGCTATCTGGGGATGCTTGCTATCTGGGGGATGCTTGCTATCTGGGGATGCTTGCTATCTGGGGGATGCTTGCTATCTGGGGGATGCTTGCTATCTGGGGGATGCTTGCTATCTGGGGATGCTTGCTATCTGAGGGATGCTTGCTATTTAGGTGATGCTTGCTATCTGGGGATGCTTGCTATCCGGGGGATGCTTGCAATCTGGGTGATGTTTGCTGTCTTGGGATGATTTCTTTTTGCATTGCACTTCATTTGAGTAGTTTGTCTGTTTTCTTTGTGAAAGCTTTATTTGGCTATCTTCTTATTACTTGTAGAGAACAGAGATTCTATACGGATGTCCCCCAACGGGGGGCGAAGATTGCTAGTTGAAACTAAAGGCTTCGATTCTGAACAACTGAATAAATATTAGATGTTAGTTGCGGACTTATTATTAGTTCGTTATTATTATTATGATTCGTTTTTATAACTACGCGAGATACAGGAGCAGAACGAAAAGGAGGAAAGGTAACAAACAATCAAACCAACAACAACAAGAACCAGTAAAAAAGATGACTCCAAAGTTAACGCATATATAACAAATGGCGTGGAGGATCCCAGGGGTGGGACAGAGGATGGGACAAGGGAAGGGACAACGATGGGAAATGAGGAAACCCGGCCGCTGGAAACATTAAAACAGCAGAGGCCAAGGGAGGGAACAGAAAAGGGAACAGACGAGGGAGCAAAGGCGGGGACAACCGGGGGAACAAACCAGGGAGCGAAAAATTAAAACATGACGTCAATTCGTCATCCTAAGCAATTGGGTGGTATGTCCCGCCGTTGTTCGCGCTGGAGGCCTGCCGTCGTTCACCCCAGTGGTAGACCGGCCTACCACAGACGCAACTTTTCCATTTGCCAGACCCTCAACTGCTTCGAGGAATGCTTCCAAGAGCGAAAAATACAATAGGTTGAAGGCAATAAATGAGATGATAAACACCACCAAAACTTCAGTAACATTGTCAAAAAATATGCGAGCCCCGTTGACAGAAACGCCGAGCCATTTTGTTACTTCGCACAGGAGGTGGACAGGGAGGTCGCTGCGGAAAACTGTGCTTAGATCCAGTTTCAGGCGTCCGAGGAGCAGTGAAAGCCCTCTGGCGATTTTCTCCACTTCAATGTCAACGGGGTCTTGAAGGGGCTTGCAAAACTTGAAATCTGGAAATAGGAAAGATTAAACCAGTTAAATGGGGACCATGTTCTATATAGAATAATCTCAAATTTGAAAACAAATTGGCACTAGAAGCATGTATAAACCAAGCCAGCAGTCACAAAAAAGCTGCAAGTATTTATAATATATAGAAGTGGTTCTTAAAGTAAATAAAAAAGGCAATTCTCAGTAAGGTATCTGTCATATTAAATATATGATTTAATTTGTTCGCTGCCCCTCCCCCCCCCCACCTGCCTTCCTCTTCAGCCTTAGCCATGCTCTGCGAGCACCCAGTGGTTCTGTACACCCCCATGGCGATTCTGGTTGGCGCCTTTATAGCCTCGGGCCTGTACTACATGCTCACCAACCAGGGCCATCGCTTCGACATTGGCGCCGTCATTGAGGGCATCTCGCCCTACCTGTGGGCCAACCTGGGCGTCGGCCTCAGCATCTCCTTGTCCGTGGTGGGCGCGGCCAGCGGCATCTACACCACCGGGGCCAGCATCCTGGGCGGCGGGGTCAAGGCGCCTCGGATTCGAACTAAAAACCTCATCAGCATTATTTTCTGCGAGGCTGTGGCCATCTATGGCATCATCATGGCCATTGTGATCTCCCAGATGATCGAGCCGTTCAATGAGATGGCCGCCACCGAGCGAATCCGGAGGGCCAACTATCAGGTGAGGGGTCTGGTTAAGGGTACGGTCTCCTTTGATCTTGGAATCCACTGCGGCATCCTTTGATCTTTGAAGCCGCTGCGGCATCCTTTGATCTTTGAAGCCACTGCGGCATCCTTTGATCTTTGAAGCCGCTGCGGCATCCTTTGATCTTTGAAGCCGCTGCGGCATCCTTTGATCTTTGAAGCCGCTGCGGCATCCTTTGATCTTTGAAGCCGCTGCGGCATACTTTGATCTTTGAAGCCGCTGTGGCATCCTTTAATCTTTAAAGCCACTGCGGCATCCTTTAATCTTTGAAGCTGCTGCGGCATCTTTTGATCTTTTAAAGTCACCGCGTCGGCTTATGGTATATGGTAATTGATCCTCTGGCACTGGTGTGTGGTGCATCCCTATCTCACGGTTTTTCTTTTAATTTGATGACTTAATTGCATTGAAAATGTTATTAAACTACTGTCGTTAGTAGTGCACAGACAGAACATTCATAAAAATCTCTCGCGCCGCCTCAGGCCGGCTACGCGTTCTTCGCCGCCGGCCTCACCGTCGGTTTCTGCAACCTGTTCTGCGGCCTCTGCGTCGGCGTTGTCGGCTCCGGCGCCGCTCTGGCCGACGCCCAGAATCCCACCCTGTTTGTGAAGATCCTCATCGTAGAAATTTTTGCCAGCGCCATTGGCCTGTTTGGAGTCATTGTGGCCATCCTGCAGAGCTCCAACGCCAAGATGGGTGACAAAGTTTAGAGTCCCCGAAAGAGGTCGATGCGAGGTCATGACCTCTTGAACTCTTGGAATTCCAGCCTGTGCTGGGCTTGTCTTGTTGCTTCAGTTTTGCTTGTCATTCGTTACTTTATTTGCAAAGCTACTAATAGTAGTTCGTACCTGAGTCGTGCATCTACTTAGTTAGCGCCGCAGTTTCCTCCCTACTGTGCGTTTATGATGTGTCGTTTCGTTGGAGATATGTTCCTGCATAATAATTATCTAACTGTTTATTGATTTTGTGTTAGACTTCATTTTTGCACCTTATTTTCTTTATTTGTTGCTTTTTGCAATGCCATTTCCGAGCAATAATAATTCATCTTATTTTGAATTCTCGTACTGCTAAGTCAATAAATAATAGCATCTATTTCCGCTGTCAATGTCTAGTCCTAACAGTAGTGTAGAACATCGTTATTAGTTTTTTCCGTCAGGTACAAAATTTAGTATCTACATGTAGTTCAGGTTAGTGAATTTTCGAATCTCTGTTGTCCTTGCCGCTATACAAACTGATGTCCTATTCGCTCATGACTAACTAAAGTGTGTTATGCTTTTCTCTAATGCGTTATTAGTTTGTTTAAATACTTTACAAGTTAGTCAGGTTAAAGCACATTGTTGTTTTTAACATTTGACCTATTTTTGTTGTCACTAAATAAATACACCGTTAAATAATATCTGTTTTATTGTAAATTTTTGTTTAAAAATGAGCATAAATCTTCGAGTTGCGCTTTGATATTTTTATTTTGTTCGAAAAATTATTTATCTTGGTTGTTCAAACGTAGTGTGGCGGTCGGACAGACGCACCAAACTATCCCTCGAGCGTTCGCGAGTCCACCAACTTAAATACTAGTATAAATTACATTTATAAAAAACTGTACTAACAGGCAGGCTACAATTGCTAGCAGCAGGAGCGTGAACCGAGGAAATTCCACTGGAGAAAATACTAATGTTCATGATGCATGTGTAAATGTTGAATAAAATATATTTTTAAAACTGATGCAATCGATATATTCTCATTATTATTTTATTGGTCATAAGCATTGATCTTCAAAGTTCATACTTTTAATGAAAATGGTATACAGATGCAATAAATGTTAAAAATTATTTGTTTTAATTTAGGTGAGCATGAAATGAATGGCTCTTGAACACCCAGTGGCAACGATCTTATCCATAGAAAATTTACCAATTCGGTTCGATCATATCAGTATGAAAACGTATCATCTGTCGTGCAGACGTGCGAGCCATCGGATAAGAAGCGACCGTAATGCGAATTAATAAACAGCGTTCTCTCAGATGCACGTGAGGATCAATTGACAAGCTAGAACGCACTAGAAACATTAAATTAAATAAAGTTAATATTAAATTAAACTTATTATATAAGAATAAGAATATAGCCTACTTCTATCGTAGTCAAGTTAACAAAGAATCGACGGCAAAAGAATATATGATAAAGTGGTCCTTTATAACAAATTTTACGCGGAAAAACCTTTATTTATGTGAACCTTTACTGACAACAGCTTTTAAAGGCATTCAATGTTAAACTTTAAGTTTGTTTTTAAGCGTTTTCTAATTTTTTTACCTGAAACCAGTCACTAAGATACAAAGATTCAGATATAATTCAGATTTAACTTGTAAAAGTTAGTTTCTCCAAATCATAAAATTAATTACATTGCTGAGGGCTGGAGAAATTTGGCACCAGACAAATTATGTCACAGGATAACTTGGCAGAAAATAACGAGTTCAATGATGAACCAATTGAGAGGCTCAATTTAAGCAGCTCGTTTACTGAAAAAGCCAATAGTATTCAATCAGGGAGTAATTCAAAATCACAACGAAGTGATGGCATGGGTTCTACTGGACGGCAAAGTGATTCAGGTACATTTGATCATGGAAATTTTTCTGAAATACGTGGAAATATCGTGCTTTACTCTTTTAATATTTTTTCGAATAGGGGATATATTATTAAGATTGTAATGTAAATGTCATTTACCATAGAATAATGGATAGTATTAAAATCGATCTTTATTCAGACAATCAATATAAAATTAGAAAAGTTGAGCCTGGAAATGAATAACTGACATCTGAACAAAATCAGCTTAGTCAATACTCTCAGAAAGAAAATGCATGTCAAATAAAAAAATGTTTTTAGATTGATTGACACTTCAGTAGCCTGATTGTATTTTTTATTTATAAAAGTTTCTTTTTAGTTGTATTCTGTACATCTTTGTCATTTTTTTGTACACAAATTAGTTTTTTGCTTTATGCAGATTAGACTTCACTGTTCAAATCAGAAATATTTTTTGTAGCTCATAATGAAAATACTTAAAATAATTTCAAGTGGAATCTAAATATTTACTTGTTTAACTTGTCTAAATATTTTAATGGTTAAAGAATCATTAATATTATTGAAAAAACAACAAGTTCATATAACAAAGTTAAAAAAATAAAAGAAACTTAACTTGAAAATGCAGAAAATAACTTTCCACTATAATGATAAATTGTGCAATTTATGATTGTTGAAAAGAAAACTTGTAAGATACGAGCTAGATTTGCTTCTTTTTCTGATGACGATTATCAATATAATTACGGGCCGTAAAAAAACAGGCGTTAAAATATCCATATACTAAAATGGTTTGTCGGTAGGTAGGTATGTGATAGATTTTAGAAAAAACGGGCCTCAACTGATTTTCTTTAAACTTCTAGAAACCTTCCAAGAGTTTAATTGATCAAAGGATAATCAAAACTCAAGAATACGGGAACAAAGTGAGAAAAGATTGACAAATCCACGTTTTAGACGGCGTGCTCACAGAGGCGCTGATCGAGGAGTGCGAATGTCTCAGCAACCTCAACAAGACAGCGGACGGGACCAGCTATGCCTACCTAGAGCTCACTGCCTCCAGCCTCGGCCTCTGCGACATCAGCGTGCTGGCGGACTATGAGCAGCTCCAGGTGCGCTTATTGACCATTTTTGGGGACAGTCAAGTTGTTTGACAGGTTGTGAAAGTCGCACAACCAGCTGACCTCCCCTGACCCCTTCGCCAGGTGCTGAACCTGTCGCACAACCAGCTGACCTCGCTGTCCGCCATCTCCGGCCTCGTCAACCTGGTGCAGGTGGACGCGTCGCACAATCGCCTCCGGTCGGCCTTCGACTTTGGCGACGCTCTGGGCAACCTTCGCTCGGCGGACTTGTCGCACAATGAAATCGCCGACCTGCCGGACATGACCGCCTTTGGCCGGCTGCGCGACCTTGACCTCAGCCACAACCGCCTGTCCGAAGTGCCGGCCAGCCTGATGTCCTGCGCCAGCCTGCAGCACCTCAACCTGGGCCACAACTGCATCGCCAGGCTGTGCAACCTGGACTGCCTGCCTCTGGCAACTCTGAACCTGGAGCACAACAGCATCGAGCGGATCGAGAACCTGGACTCGCTGGACTGCCTCCAGAGCCTGGTGCTGTCCGCCAACCGCATCGAGTCGCTGGCCGGGCTGGAGGGCCTGCAGCTGCTGCAGATTCTCGACCTGGCCGACAACAAAGTGCTGGAGCTGCTGGAGCTCAGGTCAGCCTCTCCCAGCCCCACTCAGCCGATCGAGTGAGAATTTAAGATCAAACATTATCTATTATCGTCTCGTCTCTCATCCTTTCAGACACGTGAAAGACCTCCGCCTGCTCAGGCAGCTGAACCTGGCCAGAAACCCGGTGCAAGACGTGCCCGACTACCGGCTGCTGGTGATCTTCGATCTGCCCAGGCTCACGCACCTGGATGGCCGGCGGGTCACCATCAAGGAGAAGGTAAGCACCGGCAGGTGGTCCTGCGTTCGAATCCTTGTGACCGTTCCAAGCTTCGTATGTTGACCAAACTGCTTAACTATATTTTGAAGGTTCAAGCGGAGAACCAGGAGAATCCGTCCATGGAGATTGTGGCCCAACGGGACCACAGGCTCAATCTGGTGTACTCTTACTTCCAGCCCCACTATGTGCTCGACAGGTGAGAATCTTTCTATTTCTAACTTTTTTCTGCGCGTAAGCGTGTAATACTTTTCTAATTTTAGTAATGTATGCAATTTCCGAAGATTGACCTGGTAGATTGACCTGGTAGATTGACCTGATAGATTGACCTGGTAGATTGACCTGATAGATTGACCTGGTAGATTGACCTGGAAGATTGACCTGGTAGATTGACCTGGTAGATTGACCTGGTAGATTGACCTGGTAGATTGACCTGATAGATTGACCTGGTAGATTGACCTGATAGATTGACCTGGTAGATTGACCTGGAAGATTGACCTGGTAGATTGACCTGGTAGATTGACCTGGTAGATTCACCTGGTAGATTCACTTGGTAGATTCACTTGGTAGATTCACCTGGTAGATTGCTTTACCTGGCAGACTCACCTGGTAGATTCACCTGGCAGACTTCTCTAATTGATCCCCGTGTAGACTCCCAGCTCGCCGCCCAATGCCCTCTCATACTCTTTCGCGACCCATCCCTGCCACCAGCACCCTGCAGAGCGCCGAGACCCCGTACCCGATGCTGGTGCTGGTTGGTCCCAACGGCTCCATGAAGAAGGACCTCGCCCAGCGGCTGGTCAGCGACTTTCCTGAATACTTCGGCTACGGCGTCTCAACGACAACTCGGCCGCCCTATCCGGATGAGGACCCCGAGCGTGACTACCATTTCGTCACGGCCAAGGAGTTCGAGGAGCTCCAGGTTGGTGGAAAGTTCATCCAGACAGCGCTGTTCCAGGGGCACTACTTCGGGCTGACCCTGGAAGCTGTCGAAGCCGTCGCCAGGGAGGGCCTCGCCTGCGTTGTCCACATGGAGCTGGAAGGAGTCCTGGCGCTGAAGAAAACCCACTTTGAGCCGCGCTACGTGCTGACGATGCCGCTGGACCGGCACCGGCACGGGCAGCACCTGAGAACCCGCCCGGAGCGGCCTGAGCAGGCGGTGCTGCAGAGCATGGCCAGGGTGCAGCTCTACATCCGCCACAACCAGCAGCACCCGGGCTTCTTCGACATGTTCATCAACACGGACGAGCCGAGCGAGGCCTACGTGCAGCTGAGGACGCTGGTGATGAACTACTTGGGGCTGACTGGCGAGGCGGCCAAGGAGGAGCAGCAGCAGCAGCAGCGGTCTGACGACTTCGCCAGCTCAGGCAAGACGCTGAACCGCACCTGGTCAAAAACCAGCCAGCAGAGCTCCGTGTTCAACCCGCTGCGACCGTCGGCTCCGCAGACATCCGGCAAGGGCCAGGTGGAGGAGGAGTCGCTGCACAGGCGGCGCAGCCTTGCCAGAGAGACCGTGTCCAGCGGGAAGCCGCAGGGACGCGTTACCATGGCAACGCCGGGACCGCTGGTTTCGACTCGACAGCCTGCTGGCGGCGGTGGGGCGGCGTCGAGCTCGCAGGAGTCGGCGAGGACGCAGCAGCAGGCGGCGGCGACGGCGGGGCTTCAGCGCCTGGAGCTCGGCAGCTCCGACAGCGGCCAGGTGCGCAGCTCGAATCCCAAGGCGCCGCGCAGCCGGTCTCGCGCCGGAGCGGAGGCGCCCGCAGGCGCGACCACCTACTCGCCGGCGATGATCGAGGCTTGAAAATGAAGGCACAGAAACTGCCCAGCGGGCTTCTGTTTGCTATTTTTCGTAAAAACTTTAAAACTCGCGAGTTCTACCAAATAGCGACTACTGCAGCAACTTTGCTCATCAGCCAAAGCAACAGTTTTACAACTGAAATATTTTCCTGTCTCACCGAAACCGTCTGCTTCTCTAACTAAACAAGAGCCGCCCTTTTGCATGCCGCAAGGCGTCAACTGTGTTCTCACATATCAGAAAGTTCAATTTGAAGTCGCACTTTTCTTCCTTTATTTATTTTCTACACCAGACGTGAAACTTGTGGCTCCTCGTGGAAGGACAAGACTGGAGTCCTTGATTGATTCCTTGACTCGAGGACATTGCGGCCGCACCACTTTGAACCAATGGGAGAAGAGCAGGAAAACCTTTTATGCTGATCAAACGGTCTATAAAATTTGCCTCCATAGCAGACGCAGCTTCCATCGAGAGACGACAGCGCGCCGATCTTGATGTCTTCAGGTAGTTTCTGACTTTGCTTGACAATTCAAGCTGTCTCTGCGACCCATTTTTAGCTCGTTAAGGTTCTTGGTTCAGAATTCTGGTCGTTAACCATGAGCCACTGGGTTCCCTGTCTTCAACCCCCCTCGATAATAACCTCTCACACCTCTCGCGTCAACTAACTGCCCATCAGCTGTCTCTAATAAGACTCTAGGCTCGTATCCATGGCAACGGTAAAGCAAGTGAGACAACAAGCAAGCAGCAGAGGAATATGCGAATGCTGGATGAAATCTATTTGGTTTGTGAGACAAAAAATAGACAAAAAATTCTTGTTTTGCAGATAAAAATATTGTTTCAGCCCGTTTACCTCTGCAAACTCTATAAAAAGTTTTTGGTTTTGAAAATTATTTTTTTGAAATCAGATTTGGACGAAATGACAATCTAGACGATGGGTTTCAGAGTTTCAGAGTTTCAGAGTTCTCCAGCTGGGAGACCCAGCCGCGGTCAGGCCCCAATATTTTGGTCGCAGGTGCAGCCGGCCACCTGCTTGACGTTGACTACGAAGCTCCTGCCAGGCAGGTTCGAGCAGCTGACCGTCACAGGCGCCTCAGTGGACTCGCGGGTCGGGTGGCAGCAGCTGCAGAGTGACGCCACCGGCTGGCCAGACAGGGCCGCGTGCTGCTCAAGGACGTAGTTCACCTGCGCCTCGGTCTGCGGTTGGTTAGCATTGGTTAGCTTTGAAGATCAATGTTCATAATAAGGAGGGCTGTGTGCACCTTGGCGTGTACAGCGGCCCTGACTTTCTAATCAGAAGGCATGTACACTCTCTGTGCCTTGGGGGTCGGCCCTCGTGGCTGGGAACCGCACGACAACCCCAGGCCAATTTTCGTGCGCAAGCCCCAAACCAATGCGGTGGCGCACGGAATCGAACCAGGGGTCGCGGTGGCGCGAGATTCAGGCGCTGAGCTGCTCCGCCCCATGAATTGGAAGTTTTCTGTATATTGGCAGTGTGTCGTGGCCACTCCTAAGCAAACACCAATAGGCAGCTAAAAATAGGCTCAACTCACAAATTCATTGTAGACCTCCGGCGTCACTATGCAGTTGCTGGGGCAGGTTCCCTCGCAGCGGGAGCCGTGCAGCGGAGCTTTCAGTTGGCACACGTAGCCGTCCGGTGTGAAAATCGACTCGATGGTCACGTTGACCTTCGTGCAGCTGGGCAGGGCCATGCTGTAGCAGCAGCGGCTGTAGTTAGCCGTCCGGTAGCCTTGAGCCAGCGAGGCGTCCATGTTGCCGTCCAGGTTGGTGCAGGACGGCATGGCCTCCACTCCGATGAGCGTCTCCTCGTACTTGCCCTGCAGGCAGGTCCGGTGCAGACAGGCGTCCATGTCGTTGGCGCTGTAGCCGTTGGGGTAGACCACACCGTTGACTGAGCACTTGTAGCAGTCCTCCACTGGCACGCAGCTGCCAGTGCTGTTGCGGACAAGGCCCGCAGAGCAGTGACAGCCAGCTGAGCAGGCTGCCGGGGCTTCGGCGCCACTGAGGACGCCAGCGCAGGTCTGATCGCAGGTCTTCGACTCGTAATGGACAGCGTTCGGGTCGCAGCACTTGCCCTCTTCGCCGAAGCAGTCGTCAAACTTTTCCAACGGCTCGGTGCACTCAACGCCGCCGAACTCCGCCTGTTGCAGAATGCTGCGCGTGGACAGCTTCTTGCCGGAGCCGCAGGTCACGTTGCAGACACCATCACTAGCCCAGTCTGAGTAGATGCAGTCCTTCTTGCAGTCCTTGCTGGTGCACTGCCAGGCGCCATCAGTGCACGTGCACTGGTTGCAGTCCTTGGCTGTGGTATAGCCTGGTGGAACACGACCGTTCTTAACGCTGTCCGGCGCCGGGCCCAGCAGCGCGGCGTTCCAGGCGCAGGCGCATTCGCTCTTTCGGACGCATTGTCCGTCTTGCATGTAGGTGTTGTCGGGACAGGCGCAGCCGCTCTTGCAGTCGGTCGCAGCGCACACTTCTAGGTCGGCCAAGTCGCTGCACCGCTGGTGGCACCGGTTGGCGCAGTCCGACTTCACAAGCGGCGCCTGACAGACATCGGTCTGGCAGGGAATGATGCAGGGCTCGTTTTCCCGTGTCACGCAAGGCTGGCCATTGTTCTGAGCCTCTACGGTCACCGAGCGCGTCCTCGTCCGCAGTCCGCTGCCGCAGCTCGGGTCACAGACGGTGCCAACGTCACAAGTGACACTGCAGGCGCTCCAAGACTGCCAGCTGCCAGCAATGCAGTCCACGTCGCAGCGGATGCTGCAAGGAACGGTTCGCTGGGTCTGCGGACACGCGTCGCCTCCATGCTGCGGCTGGACCAGGATTTGCCGGGTCTGCACCATCTGGCCGTAGGCGACGCCGTTGACGCCGTCGCACACAGCTGAGCAGGTGCTGTTCTGCCACTCCGTAGACACCTTGCAGTCGATGGGCTCGTTGCAGTCCGCTGGATTGGTGGTGCCGCAGCGCTCAGTCTCTCGGTTCGCTAATCCTGCAAGTTTTGAAACCAATTCATTCAAGTGTGCCGAATCAGCAGTATTAAAATCTCTGTATTTTTACCGTCTCGATGAGCAATTCTGCCCAATCCACTGACCCCTGAGCACACACAAGCCTCGACTGTCTATTCCTCATGCAGGTACCGTACCGTCAGGCGTGTGAATCGCACGCACGAAAAAACCTTGGGTCGATTTTCGTTCACAAGCCCCAAATGAATGCGGCCGCTCACGGAATCGAACCCGGGGTCGTGGCGCGTTTACTGCTGAGCCGCTCCGCACCCATTGAGCACCCTGAAAACTCACCAGTGCTGTCTGGAGCGCATGTTCGCTTATCCGCCGGGCAGATCTTGTGGCACAGCCGCTGTCTCTCGCGAGTCTGACTGCCGCAGGCGCCTGTGCAATTTGTCCACTGCGTCCAGCTGGTCCAGACTGGCAGCGGCAGGTCCGACTGGTCCAGCGGGATGCACTTGCGCTCGCCGCTGGCGTAGTCGCAGTAGCACTCTTCGCATACCGTGTCCGAGGGCATGCGCTCGCCGGCGCGGTACCAGTAGTCAATCTCGTCGAAGCAAAGCGGGCAGGTCTGGGCGTTGCACGGCTGCGCTTGGGTGCTGTTGCCTTCGCAGGGCGCTCCGCTGCCGCGGCGCTGCACGCTGTGATCTCGCTGGCGAGTCTGCGTGCCGCCCCCGCACTCCACCGAGCAAGGCTGCCACGCCTGCCACTCAGCCCACTGGCAGTCGCAGTTCACGCTGGGGACGCACTGGCCGACGCCGTCTACGCAGACCTTCTCCGAGCACGGCAGGCATTGGACAGCCTCCAAGTTGCAGGGACACTCCGCCGGCTTGACGCACCTGTTGCTGGTCCGGTCCCACACGGTGCCGCTCGGGCAAAAGCAGCCGTAGCCGCTGCTGTCGCACTCGTGGCTCTCGGAGCAGGCTGCGGCGCCTGACACGTGGTCGCAGGTGAGGGGACAGCTGACTGCGGCGCACAACTGCAGTTGCATCGGCTCAACGCAGGTCGATGGAGACGTGCATGGAGTGGAGCCGCAGCTGGATGACTGGGTCTCCTTTCCAGAGCCGTCCGTGCAGTTTCCGCTGGCCAAGCGGGTCCTGCTGCGCAGGCCGCCATCGCAGGTTTTGCTACAAGGAGTCCATTCTCCCCACTGCTCCTTGATGCAGGGGCAGTCTGCGGTCTGGCAGGCCTCGAGCTGGCTAAAGTCGCTTGGCTGGCACTCAGCGCCGCCAGGCCCGGCTGGCGCCAAGATGTCTCGGCTTCGCTTGCGGGTTCCGGGGCCGCAGCTGGCGGAGCAGGCGCTCCACTCTGACCAGCTGGTGAGGCGGCAGTCAAGAGTGCAGTTGCTGCGCTGGCATCGAAGCGATCCGTCAGGTTTGCAGTCGCAGGTGCCACAGTCGAAGTGCACCTTCACGCCGGACTCCACGGCTGCGTATTCGTGAATCTCCTCCTCGCTGCTGCTGAAGCCCTCGACTCCATCAAGTTCAACGTAAAATGTTCCGAGAGATGCTGCCGTTGCATTCAGCGCCTCGCAGACGCTGCTCAAAGTTATTTGACAGTATTCTGGAATGAAAATTGAGGGCAGAAGAGTCAGATAGATTATAGATATCTACACTTGCCATCACAGACCAATTCAGAATTCGCCTTCGACAAAATTTCGAAAGTCGAAATCAAAATCAATAGATATTGCCGACAAAAAAAAATCGACTTCGCAAAAAAAACTCAAAACGTACCGGAAACAATCGGAGGCGTTGTCGGAACCGGCACTGGACCGGAAGTAGTCACTGTCACAGGTTGTGTGGTTCCGGCTGTTGTGGTTCCAGCTGGCGTGGTTCCAGCTGGTGTGGTTCCGGCTGGTGTGGTTCCGGCTGTTGTGGTTCCAGTTGGTGTGGTTCCAGCTGGCGTGGTTCCGGCTGGCGTGGTTCCGGCTGGCGTGGTTCCAGCTGGTGTGGTTCCGGCCGTTGTGGTTCCAGCTGGTGTGGTTCCGGCCGTTGTGGTTCCGGCTGTTGTTTTTCCGGCTGGTGTGGTTCCGGCCGTTGTGGTTCCGGCTGGTGTGGTTCCGGCTGGCGTGGTTCCGGCTGGCGTGGTTCCGGCTGTTGTGGTTCCGGCTGGTGTGGTTCCGGCCGTTGTGGTTCCAGCTGGTGTGGTTCCAGCTGGTGTTGTTCCGGCTGGTGTGGTTCCAGCTGGTGTGGTTCCGGCTGGTGTGGTTCCGGCCGGTGTGGTTCCGGCTGTTGTGGTTCCGGCTGGCGTGGTTCCGGCTGTTGTGGTTCCGGCTGGTGTGGTTCCGGCCGTTGTGGTTCCAGCTGGTGTGGTTCCAGCTGGTGTTGTTCCGGCTGGTGTGGTTCCAGCTGGTGTGGTTCCGGCTGGTGTGGTTCCGGCTGGCGTGGTTCCGACTGTTGTGGTTCCGGCTGATGTGGTTCCAGTTGGCGTGGTTCCGGCTGGCGTGGTTCCGGCTGGCGTGGTTCCGGCTGGCGTGGTTCCGGCTGGCGTGGTTCCAGCTGGTGTGGTTCCAGCCGTTGTGGTTCCGGCTGGCGTGGTTCCAGCTGGTGTGGTTCCGGCCGTTGTGGTTCCGGCTGGCGTGGTTCCAGCTGGTGTGGTTCCGGCCGTTGTGGTTCCAGCTGGTGTGGTTCCGGCTGTTGTGGTTCCGGCTGGTGTGGTTCCGGCTGGTGTGGTTCCGGCTGTTGTGGTTCCCGCTGGCGTGGTTCCGGCTGTTGTGGTTCCGGCTGTTGTGGTTCCGGCTGGTGTGGTTCCGGCTGTTGTGGTTCCGGCTGTTGTGGTTCCGGCTGGCGTGGTTCCGGTTGGTGTGGTTCCAGCTGGTGTGGTTCCGGCTGGTGTGGTTCCGGCTGGCGTGGTTCCGGCTGGTGTGGTTCCGGCTGGTGTGGTTCCGACCGTTGTGGTTCCCGCTGGTGTGGTTCCGGCTGGTGTGGTTCCGACCGTTGTGGTTCCAGCTGGTGTTGTTCCAGCTGGTGTGGTTCCGGCTGGCGTGGTTCCGGCTGGCGTGGTTCCGGCTGGCGTGGTTCCAGCTGGTGTGGTTCCAGCCGTTGTGGTTCCGGCTGGCGTGGTTCCAGCTGGTGTGGTTCCGGCCGTATTGGTTCCGGCTGGCGTGGTTTCAGCTGGTGTGGTTCCAGCCGCTGTGGTTCCAGCTGGTGTGGTTCCGGCTCTTGTGGTTCCGGCTGGTGTGGTTCCGGCTGGAGTGGTTCCGGCTGGTGTGGTTCCAGCTGGTGTGGTTCTGGCTGGTGTGGTTCCGGCTGGCGTGGTTACAGCTGGTGTGGTTCCGGCTGTTGTGGTTCCGGCTGTTGTGGTTCCCGCTGGTGTGGTTCCGGCTGGTGTGGTTCCGACCGTTGTGGTTGCGGCTGGTGTGGTTCCGGCTGGTGTGGTTCCGGCCGGTGTGGTTCCGGCTGTTGTGGTTCCGGCTGGCGTGGTTCCGGTTGGTGTGGTTCCAGCTGGTGTGGTTCCGGCTGGTGTGGTTCCGGCTGGCGTGGTTCCAGCTGGTGTGGTTTCGGCTGGTGTGGTTCCGGCTGTTGTGGTTCCCGCTGGTGTGGTTCCGACTGGTGTGGTTCCGACCGTTGTGGTTCCAGCTGGTGTGGTTCCGGCTGGTGTGGTTCCAGCTGGTGTGGTTCCGGCTGGTGTGGTTCCGGCTGGTGTGGTTCCCGCTGGTGTGGTTCCGACCGTTGTGGTTCCGACTGGTGTGGTTCCAGCTGGTGTGGTTCCGGCTGGCGTGGTTCCGGCTGGCGTGGTTCCGGCCGTTGTGGTTCCAGCTGGTGTGGTTATAGCCGTTGTGGTTCCGGCTGTTGTGGTTCCAGCTGGTGTGGTTCCAGCCGTTGTGGTTCCGGCTGTTGTGGTTCCAGCTGGTGTGGTTCCGGCCGTTGTGGTTCCAGCTGGTGTGGTTCCGGCTGTTGTGGTTCCGGCTGGTGTGGTTCCGGCTGGCGTTGTTCCGGCTGGTGTGGTTCCGGCTGGTGTGGTTCCAGCTGGTGTGGTTCCGGCTGGTGTGGTTCCGGCTGGCGTTGTTCCAGTTGGCGTGGTTCCGGCTGGCGTGGTTCCAGTTGGCGTGGTTCTGGCTGGTGTGGTTCCAGCTGGTGTGGTTCCGGCTGGTGTGGTTCCAGCTGTTGTGGTTCCCGCTGGTGTGGTTCCGGCTGGTGTGGTTCCGACCGTTGTGGTTGCAGCTGGTGTGGTTCCGGCCGTTGTGGTTCCAGCTGGTGTAGTTCCAGCCGTTGTGGTTCCAGCTGGTGTGGTTCCGGCTGTTGTGGTTCCGGCTGTTGTCGTTGCGGCTGGTGTGGTTCCGGCTGGCGTGGTTCCGGCCGTTGTGGTTCCGGCTGGCGTGGTTTCAGCTGGTGTGGTTCCAGCCGTTGTGGTTCCAGCTGGTGTGGTTCCGGCTGTTGTGGTTCCGGCTGGTGTGGTTCCGGCTGGAGTGGTTCCGGCTGGTGTGGTTCCAGCTGGTGTGGTTTCGGCTGGTGTGGTTCCGGCTGTTGTGGTTCCCGCTGGTGTGGTTCCGGCTGGTGTGGTTCCGACCGTTGTGGTTCCAGCTGGTGTTGTTCCGGCTGGTGTGGTTCCAGCTGGTGTGGTTCCGGCTGGTGTGGTTCCGGCTGGTGTGGTTCCGGCTGGTGTGGTTCCGACCGTTGTGGTTCCGACTGGTGTGGTTCCAGCTGGTGTGGTTCCGGCTGGCGTGGTTCCGGCTGGCGTGGTTCCGGCCGTTGTGGTTCCAGCTGGTGTGGTTCCAGCCGTTGTGGTTCCGGCCGTTGTGGTTCCAGCTGGTGTGGTTCCGGCCGTTGTGGTTCCGGCTGGCGTGGTTTCAGCTGGTGTGGTTCCGGCCGTTGTGGTTCCAGCTGGTGTGGTTCCGGCTGTTGTGGTTCCGGCTGGTGTGGTTCCGACTGGAGTGGTTCCGGCTGGTGTGGTTCCGGCTGGTGTGGTTCCAGCTGGTGTGGTTCCGGCTGGTGTGGTTCCGGCTGGCGTGGTTCCAGTTGGCGTGGTTCCGGCTGGTGTGGTTCCGGCTGGTGTGGATCCGGCTGTTGTGGTTCCGGCTGTTGTGGTTGCGGCTGGTGTGGTTCCGGCTGGCGTGGTTACAGCTGGTGTGGTTCCGGCTTTTGTGGTTCCGGCTGTTGTGGTTCCCACTGGTGTGGTTCCGGCTGGTGTGGTTCCAGCTGGCGTGGTTACAGCTGGTGTGGTTCCGGCTGTTGTGGTTCCGGCTGTTGTGGTTCCCGCTGGTGTGGTTCCGGCTGGTGTGGTTCCGACCGTTGTGGTTGCGGCTGGTGTGGTTCCGGCTGGTGTGGTTCCGGCTGTTGTGGTTCCCGCTGGTGTGGTTCCGGCTGGCGTGGTTCCGGCCGTTGTGGTTCCAGCTGGTGTGGTTATAGCCGTTGTGGTTCCGGCTGTTGTGGTTCCAGCTGGTGTGGTTCCAGCCGTTGTGGTTCCGGCTGTTGTGGTTCCAGCTGGTGTGGTTCCGGCCGTTGTGGTTCCAGCTGGTGTGGTTCCGGCTGTTGTGGTTCCGGCTGGTGTGGTTCCGGCTGGCGTTGTTCCGGCTGGTGTGGTTCCGGCTGGTGTGGTTCCAGCTGGTGTGGTTCCGGCTGGTGTGGTTCCGGCTGGCGTTGTTCCAGTTGGCGTGGTTCCGGCTGGCGTGGTTCCAGTTGGCGTGGTTCTGGCTGGTGTGGTTCCAGCTGGTGTGGTTCCGGCTGGTGTGGTTCCAGCTGTTGTGGTTCCCGCTGGTGTGGTTCCGGCTGGTGTGGTTCCGACCGTTGTGGTTGCAGCTGGTGTGGTTCCGGCCGTTGTGGTTCCAGCTGGTGTAGTTCCAGCCGTTGTGGTTCCAGCTGGTGTGGTTCCGGCTGTTGTGGTTCCGGCTGTTGTCGTTGCGGCTGGTGTGGTTCCGGCTGGCGTGGTTCCGGCCGTTGTGGTTCCGGCTGGCGTGGTTTCAGCTGGTGTGGTTCCAGCCGTTGTGGTTCCAGCTGGTGTGGTTCCGGCTGTTGTGGTTCCGGCTGGTGTGGTTCCGGCTGGAGTGGTTCCGGCTGGTGTGGTTCCAGCTGGTGTGGTTTCGGCTGGTGTGGTTCCGGCTGTTGTGGTTCCCGCTGGTGTGGTTCCGGCTGGTGTGGTTCCGACCGTTGTGGTTCCAGCTGGTGTTGTTCCGGCTGGTGTGGTTCCAGCTGGTGTGGTTCCGGCTGGTGTGGTTCCGGCTGGTGTGGTTCCGGCTGGTGTGGTTCCGACCGTTGTGGTTCCGACTGGTGTGGTTCCAGCTGGTGTGGTTCCGGCTGGCGTGGTTCCGGCTGGCGTGGTTCCGGCCGTTGTGGTTCCAGCTGGTGTGGTTCCAGCCGTTGTGGTTCCGGCCGTTGTGGTTCCAGCTGGTGTGGTTCCGGCCGTTGTGGTTCCGGCTGGCGTGGTTTCAGCTGGTGTGGTTCCGGCCGTTGTGGTTCCAGCTGGTGTGGTTCCGGCTGTTGTGGTTCCGGCTGGTGTGGTTCCGACTGGAGTGGTTCCGGCTGGTGTGGTTCCGGCTGGTGTGGTTCCGGCCGGTGTGGTTCCGGCTGTTGTGGTTCCGGCTGGCGTGGTTCCGGTTGGTGTGGTTCCAGCTGGTGTGGTTCCGGCTGGTGTGGTTCCGGCTGGCGTGGTTCCAGCTGGTGTGGTTTCGGCTGGTGTGGTTCCGGCTGTTGTGGTTCCCGCTGGTGTGGTTCCGACTGGTGTGGTTCCGACCGTTGTGGTTCCAGCTGGTGTGGTTCCGGCTGGTGTGGTTCCAGCTGGTGTGGTTCCGGCTGGTGTGGTTCCGGCTGGTGTGGTTCCCGCTGGTGTGGTTCCGACCGTTGTGGTTCCGACTGGTGTGGTTCCAGCTGGTGTGGTTCCGGCTGGCGTGGTTCCGGCTGGCGTGGTTCCGGCCGTTGTGGTTCCAGCTGGTGTGGTTATAGCCGTTGTGGTTCCGGCTGTTGTGGTTCCAGCTGGTGTGGTTCCAGCCGTTGTGGTTCCGGCTGTTGTGGTTCCAGCTGGTGTGGTTCCGGCCGTTGTGGTTCCAGCTGGTGTGGTTCCGGCTGTTGTGGTTCCGGCTGGTGTGGTTCCGGCTGGCGTTGTTCCGGCTGGTGTGGTTCCGGCTGGTGTGGTTCCAGCTGGTGTGGTTCCGGCTGGTGTGGTTCCGGCTGGCGTTGTTCCAGTTGGCGTGGTTCCGGCTGGCGTGGTTCCAGTTGGCGTGGTTCTGGCTGGTGTGGTTCCAGCTGGTGTGGTTCCGGCTGGTGTGGTTCCAGCTGTTGTGGTTCCCGCTGGTGTGGTTCCGGCTGGTGTGGTTCCGACCGTTGTGGTTGCAGCTGGTGTGGTTCCGGCCGTTGTGGTTCCAGCTGGTGTAGTTCCAGCCGTTGTGGTTCCAGCTGGTGTGGTTCCGGCTGTTGTGGTTCCGGCTGTTGTCGTTGCGGCTGGTGTGGTTCCGGCTGGCGTGGTTCCGGCCGTTGTGGTTCCGGCTGGCGTGGTTTCAGCTGGTGTGGTTCCAGCCGTTGTGGTTCCAGCTGGTGTGGTTCCGGCTGTTGTGGTTCCGGCTGGTGTGGTTCCGGCTGGAGTGGTTCCGGCTGGTGTGGTTCCAGCTGGTGTGGTTTCGGCTGGTGTGGTTCCGGCTGTTGTGGTTCCCGCTGGTGTGGTTCCGGCTGGTGTGGTTCCGACCGTTGTGGTTCCAGCTGGTGTTGTTCCGGCTGGTGTGGTTCCAGCTGGTGTGGTTCCGGCTGGTGTGGTTCCGGCTGGTGTGGTTCCGGCTGGTGTGGTTCCGACCGTTGTGGTTCCGACTGGTGTGGTTCCAGCTGGTGTGGTTCCGGCTGGCGTGGTTCCGGCTGGCGTGGTTCCGGCCGTTGTGGTTCCAGCTGGTGTGGTTCCAGCCGTTGTGGTTCCGGCCGTTGTGGTTCCAGCTGGTGTGGTTCCGGCCGTTGTGGTTCCGGCTGGCGTGGTTTCAGCTGGTGTGGTTCCGGCCGTTGTGGTTCCAGCTGGTGTGGTTCCGGCTGTTGTGGTTCCGGCTGGTGTGGTTCCGACTGGAGTGGTTCCGGCTGGTGTGGTTCCGGCTGGTGTGGTTCCAGCTGGTGTGGTTCCGGCTGGTGTGGTTCCGGCTGGCGTGGTTCCAGTTGGCGTGGTTCCGGCTGGTGTGGTTCCGGCTGGTGTGGATCCGGCTGTTGTGGTTCCGGCTGTTGTGGTTGCGGCTGGTGTGGTTCCGGCTGGCGTGGTTACAGCTGGTGTGGTTCCGGCTTTTGTGGTTCCGGCTGTTGTGGTTCCCACTGGTGTGGTTCGCGGCTGGTGTGGTTCCAGCTGGCGTGGTTACAGCTGGTGTGGTTCCGGCTGTTGTGGTTCCGGCTGTTGTGGTTCCCGCTGGTGTGGTTCCGGCTGGTGTGGTTCCGGCCGTTGTGGTTGCGGCTGGTGTGGTTCCGGCTGGTGTGGTTCCGGCTGTTGTGGTTCCCGCTGGTGTGGTTCCGGCTGGCGTGGTTCCGGCCGTTGTGGTTCCAGCTGGTGTGGTTATAGCCGTTGTGGTTCCGGCTGTTGTGGTTCCAGCTGGTGTGGTTCCAGCCGTTGTGGTTCCGGCTGTTGTGGTTCCAGCTGGTGTGGTTCCGGCCGTTGTGGTTCCAGCTGGTGTGGTTCCGGCTGTTGTGGTTCCGGCTGGTGTGGTTCCGGCTGGCGTTGTTCCGGCTGGTGTGGTTCCGGCTGGTGTGGTTCCAGCTGGTGTGGTTCCGGCTGGTGTGGTTCCGGCTGGCGTTGTTCCAGTTGGCGTGGTTCCGGCTGGCGTGGTTCCAGTTGGCGTGGTTCTGGCTGGTGTGGTTCCAGCTGGTGTGGTTCCGGCTGGTGTGGTTCCAGCTGTTGTGGTTCCCGCTGGTGTGGTTCCGGCTGGTGTGGTTCCGACCGTTGTGGTTGCAGCTGGTGTGGTTCCGGCCGTTGTGGTTCCAGCTGGTGTAGTTCCAGCCGTTGTGGTTCCAGCTGGTGTGGTTCCGGCTGTTGTGGTTCCGGCTGTTGTCGTTGCGGCTGGTGTGGTTCCGGCTGGCGTGGTTCCGGCCGTTGTGGTTCCGGCTGGCGTGGTTTCAGCTGGTGTGGTTCCAGCCGTTGTGGTTCCAGCTGGTGTGGTTCCGGCTGTTGTGGTTCCGGCTGGTGTGGTTCCGGCTGGAGTGGTTCCGGCTGGTGTGGTTCCAGCTGGTGTGGTTTCGGCTGGTGTGGTTCCGGCTGTTGTGGTTCCCGCTGGTGTGGTTCCGGCTGGTGTGGTTCCGACCGTTGTGGTTCCAGCTGGTGTTGTTCCGGCTGGTGTGGTTCCAGCTGGTGTGGTTCCGGCTGGTGTGGTTCCGGCTGGTGTGGTTCCGGCTGGTGTGGTTCCGACCGTTGTGGTTCCGACTGGTGTGGTTCCAGCTGGTGTGGTTCCGGCTGGCGTGGTTCCGGCTGGCGTGGTTCCGGCCGTTGTGGTTCCAGCTGGTGTGGTTCCAGCCGTTGTGGTTCCGGCCGTTGTGGTTCCAGCTGGTGTGGTTCCGGCCGTTGTGGTTCCGGCTGGCGTGGTTTCAGCTGGTGTGGTTCCGGCCGTTGTGGTTCCAGCTGGTGTGGTTCCGGCTGTTGTGGTTCCGGCTGGTGTGGTTCCGACTGGAGTGGTTCCGGCTGGTGTGGTTCCGGCTGGTGTGGTTCCAGCTGGTGTGGTTCCGGCTGGTGTGGTTCCGGCTGGCGTGGTTCCAGTTGGCGTGGTTCCGGCTGGTGTGGTTCCGGCTGGTGTGGATCCGGCTGTTGTGGTTCCGGCTGTTGTGGTTGCGGCTGGTGTGGTTCCGGCTGGCGTGGTTACAGCTGGTGTGGTTCCGGCTTTTGTGGTTCCGGCTGTTGTGGTTCCCACTGGTGTGGTTCCGGCTGGTGTGGTTCCAGCTGGCGTGGTTACAGCTGGTGTGGTTCCGGCTGTTGTGGTTCCGGCTGTTGTGGTTCCCGCTGGTGTGGTTCCGGCTGGTGTGGTTCCGACCGTTGTGGTTGCGGCTGGTGTGGTTCCGGCTGGTGTGGTTCCGGCTGTTGTGGTTCCGGCTGGTGTGGTTTCGGCTGGCGTGGTTCCGACCGTTGTGGTTGCGGCTGGTGTGGTTCCAGCTGGCGTGGTTCCAGTTGGCGTGGTTCTGGCTGGTGTGGTTCCGGCTGGTGTGGTTTCGGCTGGCGTGGTTCCAGTTGGCGTGGTTCCGGCTGGTGTGGTTCCGGCTGGTGTGGATCCGGCTGTTGTGGTTGCGGCTGGTGTGGTTCCGGCTGGCGTGGTTACAGCTGGTGTGGTTCCGGCTGGTGTGGTTCCGGCTGGTGTGGTTTCAGCTGGTGTGGTTCCGGCTGGTATGGTTCCAGCTGGTGTTGTTCCGGCTGTTGTGGTTCCGGCTGTTGTGGTTCGGCTGGTGTGGTTCCAGCTGGTGTTGTTCCGGCTGGTGTGGTTCCGGCTGGTGTGGTTTCGGCTGGCGTGGTTCCGGCTGGCGTGGTTCGCGGCTGGTGGGTTCCGACCGTTGTGGTTCCGCTGTGTGGTTCCGGCTGGTGTGGTTCCGGCTGGCGTGGTTCCGGCTGGCGTGGTTCCAGCCGTTGTGGTTCCAGCTGGTGTGGTTCCAGCCGTTGTGGTTCCGGCTGCGTGGTTCCGGCTGGTGGTTCCGGCTGGTGTGGTTCCGGCTGTTGTGGTTCCGGCTGTTGTGGTTCCGGCTGTTGTGGTTCCGGCTGTTGTGGTTCCGGCTGTTGTGGTTCCGGCTGTTGTGGTTCCGTGGTTCCGACTGTTGTGGTTCCGGCTGGAGTGGTTCCGGTTGGTGTGGTTCCAGCTGGTGTGGTTCCGGCTGGTGTGGTTCCGGCTGGCGTGGTTCCAGCTGTTGTGGTTCCCGCTGGTGTGGTTCCGACTGGTGTGTGGTTCCGACCGTTGTGGTTCCAGCTGGTGTGGTTCCGGCTGTTGTGGTTCCAGTTGGTGTGGATCCGGCTGGCGTGGTTCCGGCCGTTGTGGTTCCAGCTGGTGTGGTTCCAGTTGGTGTTGTTCCGGCTGTGTGGTTCCAGCCTGAGTTGTTCCGGCTGGTTTAGTTTCGGCATGTGATGACGTCGTTGCATGTGTTTGTGTCGACTGGCTTTCGCTTGTTGTACTGGACTCTTGCCACGAGCACATTTTAATTTCTACAAAAACCTTTTGCACTGGAACTTGCGAAGCAAAATATGAGGATACACTTCCCATCTTGAATTTCAGTTTGATGGTGCGTGTCGTATGTACGTTATTAGAGTCCAAGAGATACTTTAATAAGTTATCCTGCAAGTCTTCTCGCTTGATAGGATAACGCCCAGAATCCGTCGTAAGCGTGACATCCAGTGGATAGATGGAAACTGCGGTCTTGAAATAAAGCTTTAATTCAAGTATTTTAACTTCGTCAACGCCAAGAACTATCTCGATCGCTGTGTTCGAGCCGAATTCCAACACAACTCCGTCCGTTTCCCCTTTTACATCGCGAGCCGTTCCTGCACTAGAAGGAACAACGCTAATATCCTGATCCAGTATTAGAGAATCCGAATCTGTCATTTTCATTACTTTTGGGCACTGGTCTGGAGAAATACTCGACTTCGGTAAAACCTCCTCGCTGATGGTTGACTCTGTGGTCTCGGTTACTTCCTCGCTCGTGTCGTCTCGGGAGTCTCTTCTGGCTGCTCTCGCGCCAGGAGTAGTAGGCTTAGGACCAGGCTTTCCTCCTTCGTTGTAGTCTGCACAGTGGTCTCGGTTACTTCCTCGCTCGTGTCGTCTCGGGAGTCTCTTCTGGCTGCTCTCCGCCAGGAGTAGTAGGCTTAGGACCAGGCTTTCCTCCGCTTCGTTGTAGTCTGCACAGTGGTCTCGGTTACTTCCTCGCTCGGTGTCGTCTCGGGAGTCTCTTCTGGCTGCTCTCCGCCAGGAGTAGTAGGCTTAGGACCAGGCTTTCCTCCCTTCGTTGTAGTCTGCACAGTAGTCTCGGTTACTTCCTCGCTCGGTGTCGTCTCGGGAGTCTCTTCTGGCTGCTCTCCGCCAGGAGTAGTAGGCTTAGGACCAGGCTTTCCTCCCTTCGTTGTAGTCTGCACAGTGGTCTCGGTTACTTCCTCGCTCGGTGTCGTCTCGGAGTCCTTCTGGCTGCTCTCCGCCAGGAGTAGTGGGCTTAGGACCAGGCTTTCCTCCCGTCGTTGTAGTCTGCACAGTGGTCTCGGTTACTTCCTCGCTCGGTGTCGTCTCGGGAGTCTCTTCTGGCTGCTCTCCGCCAGGAGTAGTGGGCTTAGGACCAGGCTTTCCTCCCTTCGTTGTAGTCTGCACAGTGGTCTCGGTTACTTCCTCGCTCGTGTCGTCTCGGGAGTCTCTTCTGGCTGCTCTCCGCCAGGAGTAGTAGGCTTAGGACCAGGCTTTCCTCCCTTCGTTGTAGTCTGCACAGTGGTCTCGGTTACTTCCTCGCTCGGTGTCGTCTCGGGAGTCTCTTCTGGCTGCTCTCCGCCAGGAGTAGTGGGCTTAGGACCAGGCTTTCCTCCCTTCGTTGTAGTCTGCACAGTGGTCTCGGTTACTTCCTCGCTCGTGTCGTCTCGGGAGTCTCTTCTGGCTGCTCTCCGCCAGGAGTAGTAGGCTTAGGACCAGGCTTTCCTCCCTTCGTTGTAGTCTGCACAGTGGTCTCGTTACTTCCTCGCTCGGTGTCGTCTCGGGAGTCTCTTCTGGCTGCTCTCCGCCAGGGAGTAGTGGGCTTAGGACCGGGCTTTCCTCCCTTCGTTGTAGTCTGCACAGTGGTCTCGGTTACTTCCTCGCTCGGTGTCGTCTCGGGAGTCTCTTCTGGCTGCTCTCCGCCAGGAGTAAGTAGGCTTAGGACCAGGCTTTCCTCCCTTCGTTGTAGTCTGCACAGTGGTCTCGGGTTACTTCCTCGCTCGGTGTCGTCTCGGGAGTCTCTTCTGGCTGCTCTCCGCCAGGAGTAGTGGGCTTAGGACCGGGCTTTCCTCCCTTCGTTGTAGTCTGCACAGTGGTCTCGGTTACTTCCCGCTCGGTGTCGTCTCGGGAGTCTCTTCTGGCTGCTCTCCGCCAGGAGTAGTGGGCTTAGGACCAGGCTTTCCTCCCTTCGTTGTAGTCTGCACAGTGGTCTCGGTTACTTCCTCGCTCGGTGTCGTCTCGGGAGTCTCTTCTGGCTGCTCTCCGCAGGAGTAGTAGGCTTAGGACCAGGCTTTCCTCCTTCGTTGTAGTCTGCACAGTGGTCTCGGTTACTTCCTCGCTCGGTGTCGTCTCGGGAGTCTCTTCTGGCTCGCTCGTGTCGTCTCGGGAGTCTCTTCTGGCTGCTCTCCGCCAGGAGTAGTTGGCTTAGGACCAGGCTTTCCTCCCTTCGTTGTAGTCTGCACAGTGGTCTCGTACTTCCTCGCTCGGTGTCGTCTCGGGAGTCTCTTCTGGCTGCTCTCCGCCAGGAGTAGTAGGCTTAGGACCAGGCTTTCCTCCCTTCGTTGTAGTCTGCACAGTGGTCTCGCGTTACTTCCTCGCTCGTGTCGTCTCGGGAGTCTCTTCTGGCTGCTCTCCGCCAGGAGTAGTAGGCTTAGGACCAGGCTTTCCTCCCTTCGTTGTAGTCTGCACAGTGGTCTCGGTTACTTCCTCGCTCGGTGTCGTCTCGGGAGTCTCTTCTGGCTGCTCTCGCCAGGAGTAGTAGGCTTAGGACAGGCTTTCCTCCCTTCGTTGTAGTCTGCACAGTGGTCTCGGTTACTTCCTCGCTCGGTGTCGTCTCGGGAGTCTCTTCTGGCTGCTCTCCGCCAGGAGTAGTAGGCTTAGGACCAGGCTTTTCCTCCCTTCGTTGTAGTCTGCACAGTGGTCTCGTTACTTCCTCGCTCGGTTGTCGTCTCGGGAGTCTCTTCTGGCTGCTCTCCGCCAGGAGTAGTGGGCTTAGGACCAGGCTTCCTCCCTTCGTTGTAGTCTGCACAGTGGTCTCGTTACTTCCTCGCTCGGTGTCGTCCGGGAGTCTCTTCTGGCTGCCTCCGCCAGGAGTAGTGGGCTTAGGACCAGGCTTTCCTCCCTTCGTTGTAGTCTGCACAGTGGTCTCGGTTACTTCCTCGCTCGGTGTCGTCTCGGGAGTCTCTTCTG